>JAJMBV010000042.1:0-107930 GCA_030585085.1 Petasospora xishuangbannaensis
TTTCTTGGTAGTTATCGGTACATATTAGGTAATATGTTACTTAATCACTTCAAATATTACAATAACTCATTTCTCACACATTTTAAGAATGCGCTCGTGTAGCTCAGTGGTTAGAGCCTCGTGCTTATAGCGGCAAAAGTTTTGACGTTGTGCAAATGTCACGAGTAACGCGATCGTCGTGGGTTCAATCCCCACCTCGAGCACAATTCTTTCCACAATTATCCCATTCTTATTTTTTTTTCTTTCTTATCAAAAAAGATAAGATTTTCTTAGATTATATTACTATAATGAAGTGATACCGTTTATTTTTCTAGGGTAGGATTGATATTCTGCTCTTACGAACCGAGAAATACAAAGTAAACTGTGGGATCAACCATATATTTGCACTCCAACCTTGATAAATAATCATAAACAATAAATAATGAATAATAAAAAATAAATAGTTAGATAAAGAATGGACTAAGAGAAGTATACAATCATGAGGCATACCAATTAGAATAAATAATGCTGTAGGTGTTTAAGATGCCGTAAATAAATAAAGTAAGTTCCAAATAGATAACAATAATACAAAGACCAAGTAACACAAAGTAGCAACCAAAAAGACTCTCATGGCCTCGAAACAAATAAAAAAGGAGATCAAAGACGGACGTCACATAGCTAATCCGAATCTCAGTCCAACCTATAGATGAACTCCAAAAAAAAAGAAGTAAAATGTTCGGACTGTTCTGTAGGAATAATCACTTCTCGATTCCCACAAACCCAACATCGAACATACTATTCGATCTTTGATCAACTAGGCTTTTCATATTATAGCTTTTGAATATCCTTGTATTCGACCAATCAAGCATAAAATCCACATTGGAAAAATCTGTTATGTCTTCGAGGGATGTATCTGACTCCGCAACTGTGTGGCCCTCAGTATGATAGTCTGAAAGGCTTTGTGTGTCGACAGTTGCATGCGGGAGCGAAGCGATGTAGTTATTGCTAAAGATAGATGATACAGAAGATACAGACTCGTTTGAATCTGTTGAAGTGTGGCGTTCAATTGCATCGGAACGAGCGTTTGAGAGATCATCGGGAAATATAGTAGAAGTCACGGGGTCAGTAATATCAAGCGAATCATAATCGAGAGCCGAGTCTGTGATATTAAACGTGCGCTTGATATAAATGACAATCTCCTTAAATAAAATAAAGTTCTCTGGGTATCTATTTTTGATAACTTTCAAAGACTGGGTAATAAGATTTGAAGCGTCGTTAAGAAGAGTAGATGCGATATTGCTGAATTCTTGAGATAACTTCACAATACTCAGCATAGACAAGAGCGAAAACTTAAGGAAATTGATAGGTACTAAATGGAATTCAAAATTGTTCAAGTTGTTCATCTCACGTCTACGATCCAAAAGAATTGTGTATGCCAAGTATTCACGAGCAAGGGAAGATATCACATAACTTGACTGACCACTGAGAAGTGAGTCCTTGTTGAAAGCGGTGTGCAAATGTATGGAAGTTCTTAAAGTGAGATAGAAGATATTGAGCTGAATCTTGATGATGTTATCTCTAGTAAAAAAATTATTACTCTTCTTTTTGGCTTTCTTATGACGACGCTCAGAAGACTCTTGGGACAGTTTGGAGAAAAATGTATTGAGTTCCAATTTCTTTCTCCAGTCAACCAGGGACTGATCAATATCCTTCAGTTTCTGTGGGTCTTCACCAATAGATAACAAGTTAATGTTTTCAAATTTCTCAAGTATCTCAATTACAGATAAAGTATTCTTTAAGTTTTGATTTGCGTTGAGAATTGTTACAAGCTTTGGCACATGAAAACGTTCGAAGAAGCCAACTTGTGGTAATCCAAAAAAAATACCCGATATTGTTGACAGAATGTAGAAGCTCCAATACAGTTTCAGTCTCACCGCGTAGTACTTGAACTTTTGCTCCTTTGTTATCTGTTTTGTGCTGACATTTGCAATTTGCTGTAGGTTGTTGTAATTTAGGTGAAGTCCTAGACTCAACACGCCAGCATGGGCAATGTTAGTCAAGTTGATCACTGTGTTTTTGTAACAGTTCTTGTTGTGGAACAAGTATAATGATAGCAACAAAACTTGAAACTTTGGGATTGTGATGTTGACAGAGAGGTTCATTGAGGTGATGAGTTTATGAATTTCGTGAATGCTAAAAATGGAACAGTTGAGTTGAATAATAAGTATCAGTGTTCCAATAAATATAAGGCAATCTTCATTTGAGATTGCATCGTTTCTTCTTGGGTTAGTTTGCGAGAACAAAAGCCCCAAGTTCTCTGTCTTGTTATCAATTGAATTGAAAATCTCCTTATAAAACTTGAAAAAAGTGTCTTCGTCTAAGATAGGTATGAGATTCAAATGCTCGAAATGAACCGAGATGAGGAGATCCAGGTTGGTCTTAGATGGAAACTTGGATAAGAATTTGGAATTTAGAAAGTCGACAGTGTTAGCATTATCAATTGACGGGTAGTGGAGCTCCTCAATGGGCGACATCCCCATTGACGAAATGCACTTGTCAAACAAAACGTTCAAGCAGTTCAAGCCCACATAGTTATCTCCATCAATAAAGTTACTGTATCTAAAGAAGTTTTCGGAGAGCCCTTCAAACATAGGGTCATTGAAACGACCGCTTCCAGGGCTTTCTGCTCTGGCCGATGTAACGGAGTTCCTTTTTATAGATGGAGATAAAGGAGCTATTGACATAGACATCGACTGCTGTTCCCTTTTAATAATGCCAAAGTCATCGTGTGAGCCGGACCCATTGGCCGGTATGATCATTGAAGGAGTTGTGTCGGGATCGCAGGCGGTGGAGGACGACGAAGAGGACGACGATGAACGCTCAGCCGACATGCTTGGAGAGCCCCCAAAGGCGTCATGACCCTGGTAATTCGATGCGTTCGACAAACTGGAGCGATTGAGACCCTTCTTTAGAGCATCAATCTCAGTAATAAGCTTTGCATTCTCATTTTGCAAAGAGATGAGGTTTTTCTCCAGGTTCTCAGTGTACCCTCTAGGGAAGGCACGTCTCGTCAGTTTGTCGCTTGTCTGGCAGTTATACCCAATATTGAGGCAGTTTGTACAGCTTGGGATCTTGCCATCGCATCTTATCTTCTTAATACGGCATCTATCGCATGCCTGGGAGGTTCGTGTTAGCCCACCGTTCCCACTCGACTTGATAAGCTTGGTGTGGTGGTCAGGGTGGTCCGGGTGGTCAGGATGGTCGGGGTGTATTCTCTCAGGCATTTACCACGCTTTGTAAGGGCCTTGCCACCGTGGTGGACGGGTCTTGTTGTTGCTGTGGCGTAAGCTCGCTCCCGTGGGCGGCTAGCCACCATTCTCAGGGAAGCAGGCGGTACCTCCTTTTATATATGTGAGAAATGAAAACAAAGAGAGTTTTTTTTTCTGTATGGATGTGGGATGTGGGAAACCCGGTCGGTTCCGTAGAATTTGCGAGTGACTCCACAAATCGGTACGGGACCACACACGGGTCTTGTGCGATACGCTTAGTGGGCTCTGGGCGAGTGTCGCTTTTGCGAGATGGCAGCCCAGCCCCATGGTGGTGGTGCTTGGCGTGTGTATTATGGTGGATATGAGCGATACCTCCATGATGGAGTGGAGTAGAATATTATATTCTAGATTCTATACAGATATGGGATGAGTGTATGCGGTACACAGATGAGACTGTCTGGAAAAGTCGGTGCAAGTCTCTGTGCAGGCCTGTGGGAGTGGCCCTAAAGCCGAGGATGTGCCTCTAGGCGAGTGTAGTAGCGGTGCTAGCGGTGACAGCGGGAGTCCGGGTATTAGGGGCGATGCTCACGAAAGAACCAAAAACAGAACAGAAGCAGCAACTTGGGAGATAGCGAGATAGCGAGATAGCGAAGATTGTCGATATCCTGGAATTGCAGAATCAACAAGTGGTGCTGGCCTGGACTGTCAATTGTGTCCCCGGATCGGGACTTGTGAAGTTGAGCAGCCTTGGACGAGGCCGTGGACACGCACACACACACACACACAGCCCGAACAGCCTAGCAAGCACGCTTCCACATCGCATCAGACTGCTCTCGAACTGTCACCGCTCCTCTGTGCCCATGTAATACACATGCAACCCTCACCATCCCCAGACTAGTCGATTCCGACTAAAAAGAGAAACAACAGGAGCCGTTCACTGTGCGCGTGTTATGTGAGTTGTGCGTGAGTGACTCTCTTTTACCCCAGAAAAGAAAACGTATGACTCCCCTTGTGCGTGGGTGGTGGGGCCAGGGGTTAAGAAAGACCCCGGATAACGCGCTTGCATGTGATTGGGCAAGAGCGACGCACTGGAGAGTAAGCAAGGCTCATAATGGTGGTCTGTGGCAATGATTGATAAGAACGGCTAATTGCTACTGTTTCAATAATAATAACGGGAAAAGAAATACCGCACGTATCGTGGACCATTACTGTAAGAATGGGTTGCGGGATCCGTCTTGTGGTGGTGGTTGGTGGTGGTTGGTGGTGGTTGGTGTCTAACAGGCAAACGTCTGTGAGGCTGCGACTTCCCCTTTGATGGCCTAAGCGCGTATTCCGTTGCTCCGACTGGCCAGTCCCACACGCTTAGGACGCACACACTTACCGCCTTGCGCATAGCCAAATAACCACATAGTCACTTAGCATGTACTACTGCGTGTAATGGCATGCTTGGGACAGCGATATGGAATAGCGAGAGTGGTGTGCCTGTGTTTAGGGGAGGATTGGAAGGAGTGGTGGTGTTGGTGAAGGTGATATCGTATATCATTTTACCTGTTCTCTTGAGTAACTTACCAATAGAGTACATAGTATGGGAGCCGAGAAAATCCAATGGCATACAAAACCGTATTCTTACTTCTTCCTAGATAACTAAAAGGTAACTAAAATGCGGTGTGGTATAGCTTGCTCTGGACCTTGGCTAGGTCCTCTGTAGTCGCCCTATCGACTCCATGTGGCTTGTGGTTTTGCTTTCTGTCAGTCCCATTTCAATAACACCGCCGCCACAACTACAAAGCACAAAGTACAAAGAAATTGGTATATAG
Source organism: Petasospora xishuangbannaensis (assembly GCA_030585085.1). Lineage (NCBI taxonomy): Eukaryota > Fungi > Ascomycota > Saccharomycetes > Phaffomycetales > Wickerhamomycetaceae > Petasospora > Petasospora xishuangbannaensis. Next base: position 5,066 of record JAJMBV010000042.1, read on the forward strand.
ATTGTACGTCCTGTGATGCGGCGTGCTTATGAAAGCCTAAACCCCGCAAGGTACCCTTAGATATCCACAAGTTCACACTACCACATACAAGACTACAGGGACATGCTGTACCGTCCACACCGCAGCCTTGAAACACTACGTCTTGTTCTGCACCGCTATTCTGTTTTCTGTTCCAAGGTTAGTAGTATTAGTTGTTTATGGCATACGCTTATATTAAAAGTTCACTTTGATTTTATGCGTTTTTAACACAAGCCATGAGCTTGCGATACGGGCAGATATATCCAGCCTGTGCGGTGAAGTACTGCGATAAAAGAACTAACAGATCCTCCGTCAAGCCCGTATCAAAATCATGCATGATATGTCCATGGTACAGGATATGTAATGTATGTACTGTAAGAACGATGTGGGTTGCGGAATAGCAAGTCCCATGACCATTTATTTCACCGGAGACATGGGAGTCTCCGGTCGTCAGGAAAATCACGTGATGTCACGTGACTTATTACACGTGCATGCTTCCGAGACCCATAAAACATAGAAAAACATCTTCTTAAGGCAGTTGCCAAATCAGGACTTCGTGAACCTTCGAGAGAACAAGCCAATCCACACACATCGTCAACAATAATAACCAAGATTCCGGGCCACTGAGACTAGAAAAAAACAGGGTGAGCAACGCTAGAAGATCAAAATAATAGAGGCCAAGAGACCAGAGTTAAGAATAGATAGACGAGGAAGAGCTCACAATGACAGTTGATCTTAAGAAACAACTCGGACGCTTCTACAGTGCGCACCAGAAGCCCCAAGACCTCAAATTCACCTACGGAACTGCTGGGTTTCGTACAGCTGCAAACACGCTGGATTCTGTTGTGTTTGTTGCTGGAATACTGGCCTCGCTGCGGTCGAAATATCTAGATGGCCAGACGATCGGTATTATGATCACAGCTTCCCATAACCCTCCAGAGGATAACGGTGTCAAACTAGTGGACCCACAAGGTGAGATGCTTGAGCAATCTTGGGAATCTTTTGCGACTATTCTCGCCAATCTACACTCTGCAGATGAAATCGAATCGGAGATCAATAGGATGGCTACCCAATTAAATATAGATCTTGAAGAAACAACACCAGCTAATGTCATAATCGCTAGGGATTCCCGTGATTCGGGACCAGCATTGACCGAGGCTACAATTGACGGCCTCAAAGTGTTCAATACGAACTACAGGAATTTCCATTTGTTGACTACACCTCAATTACACTACTTGGTGAGGGCAATCAACACTGAGCATGGCCCTGCGAGCTACGGCGTACCAACAGAAGAAGGCTACTACAATAAACTCGCAACTGCCTTCACCAAGATCTGCTCTGAAGAAAACGTCTCGAGCAAAACCAGAATCGAAATCACAATTGATGCTGCAAATGGAATTGGTGGGCCAAAAGTGCTGAAGTTGTTTGAAAGCTTGAAAAAACTGATTGATTACACAATCGTCAACAACAATTACCAAGACCCTTTGGCCCTTAACGTCAATTCAGGTGCTGATTACGTCAAGACTGGGCAGAAATTGCCACAGGGGATTGCGCCTGTCCCTTTGAAGCTCTACTCTTCATTTGATGGTGATGCGGATAGAGTGGTGTTCTACTACACGGACTCTTCTGAAGTGTTTAAACTTTTGGATGGAGATAAAATTGCAACATTGCTTGCTGGATTTATCAAGGATCTCATCTACAAGGCAAGACTGAATGAAACTGCACAGATTGGGGTAGTTCAGACTGCTTACGCCAACGGTTCTTCGACAAATTACATTACAGATGTCTTGAAAGTCCCTGTTGTATGTACACCAACGGGTGTCAAACACTTGCACCACGAAGCTGCCAAGTTCGACATTGGTGTTTACTTCGAAGCCAACGGGCACGGTACTGTCCTCTTTTCTGATCTCTTTATTGAAACCTTGAAAACTACTGAGCCTTCTACTCCTGATCAGCAACGTGCTATCAACACTTTAGTCCTCTTGTCTGAACTCATAAACCAGACTGTTGGTGATGCAATCTCTGACTTACTCGCTATTCTTGCAGTTCTTGCAATCAAGAAGTGGACGGCTGAAGACTGGGATCAGTCCTACACGGATCTACCGAATAGACTTGCAAAGGCTGTTGTTCCTGACAGAACCGTCTTCAAAACCACAAATGCCGAGAGACAGCTAACATCTCCACCAGGCCTTCAATCGCTTATAAATGATGCGGTCAAAAAGTATTCACAGGGGAGATCTTTTGTTAGAGCTTCTGGTACCGAGGATGCCGTGAGAATATATGCCGAAGCTTCTACAAGAGCCGAAGCGGATGAGCTGGCCCAAGAAGTGATGGAGCTCGTGAAGTCTGCTGTTTGCTAGGACTGCTGCTATTTCTTTAACTCTGCTTTTGTGTGTGACCTCCTTATGAGATAAATGAAAAACCTTCACTTTATGCACGAATATTAGACCAAACACTGATCTTTTTAGAGAAGGAATGGGGAGAATGACATATTAGAGCGCTTCACTTTGCATTTCAGGCTCGATTTATCTTATTTCTTTCTTATTTGTTCTTATTATAGGATTAGAAACACTGAAACTATTTTCAATGTTTCCTCTACCCCTAGTTACTAAAGGAAACGAGACTGCAAGCATATAGACGATTACAGTGGTACACCAGTTGAGTGGAGTTTGACAACAGCTTTATCTCTTTCTGTTCTACATTCGTGTAGTAATACGAAGTGGTGGATTACAAAACTACTTCAGCGTAAACGCTGAAGTATTCCTTATCAGTACAAATTATTCATAGTGATATTTAAAACCAAGAAAAAATCTGCTATAGCAGTGGACTGTACATTAAATACGCTTATTCTACTATTTAGCTTATCCATATCCAGTGGAAAGAGGATTTGCTCTTGTAGTTCTCTGGATTTCTCTTGGCTACATTTTTAAGTATTCTTTCAAGAGATGAATTCCTTGTAAGCCTTTTATCTGCAGCTTTCTTCTTTCCGGCAAATAAGCTAGTCGACTCTTACAGCTCTTACAGAAGAGCCTGTACGTCTACTTGATATGTGTCTCGTGGAGACTAAGCAAGTATACTTTCCGTAATAAGTCATTTTGACAGACAACAACGCCTGCAGTAGATTGATTTCGCAGATGAGATCGTAGAAATAAACAAAACAGCTACCCAGCTGAATATTCAAAACACAAAAAACACTAGACAAAGTCCTTACTACCAGTTTCCATGACTGTTAGACCTTGTAAGAACGATACCTTGAGATTGTATATGCTGATTTCTCTATAAGATCTGAAGCCTACGATTCCCTTATTTAAGAAGCGATGCACCGGCTGATTGTGAAATCCATGCTCCTTGACTATTTCAGGTTTGTATGAGTTGATAGACTCTAGTAGGTACACAGAACTTGCCAAGGATTACGAGATCAGTAAGAAATTCAAATAGGTAGTAGATTTAATTGGTGCCACATAAAATCAATTAGGAGTGCCGATAAATGTTGCACAAACCAGGCGATGCCTTGTACTTTTTTTTCTACCTCTGTTTGAAGCTAGAAAAGATTTCTGCCTTCCACAAAATTACGTTTCATACAACCAAAATCTCTTTAAGTGGTTAATATACCTTTATGGAGCAGTAATTTCAAACATTATGGGTAAAGCTCCGAAGACAAAAAAGTATTCTACCACTGCGGAGCCGCAAGTGGCGGCTGAGAAACATATGAAGTCTGTTTTCAAGTTCAACACAGACCTCGGCCAACATATCCTCAAGAATCCGATGATAGCACAGGGAATTGTTGATAAAGCCCAGATTAAACCATCTGATACTGTCCTTGAGATCGGTCCTGGTACTGGTAACCTGACGGTGCGTATTCTAGAACAGGCCCGTAAGGTTGTCGCAGTTGAAATGGATCCACGTATGGGTGCAGAGCTCACCAAACGAGTTCATGGTACCCCAGGCGAGAAAAAGCTCGAGATTTTGTTGGGGGACTTCATGAAGACTGAGCTTCCCTACTTTGACATTTGTATTTCCAACACACCTTACCAGATTTCTTCGCCACTTGTTTTTAAGCTTCTCGCACAACCGAAGCCCCCAAGAGTTAGCATTCTCATGTTCCAGCGTGAGTTTGCCATGACGCTCGTCGCTAGACCTGGCGATAATTTATACAACCGTCTTTCTGCAAACGTACAAATGTGGGCTAATGTAACACATATCATGAAGGTGGGCAAGAACAACTTCAGGCCACCACCAAAAGTAGAGTCCTCTGTTGTCCGTATCGAGGTTAAGAACCCAAAACCCCAGGTGGATTTCAACCAATGGGATGGCCTCTTGAGAATTGTTTTTACCAGAAAGAACAAAACAATCTCTGCATCCTTTAAGACTACGAGTGTTTTACAGCTTCTTGAAAAGAATTATAAGACATGGCTTGCTGTCAACGATGGTGATGCAATTGTAGAGGACGATGACGATATTAAGGGAAAGAAAGGCGGGAAATATTCTGAAATGGTAAAGAGTAAGGTGGAACAAGTTCTCACTGAAACAGGCTTAGGTGAAAAGAGAGCAAACAAATGTGATCAGAATGACTTTTTGAAGCTACTGTATGCATTTCAGCAGGTTGGCATTCACTTTGCTTGACCGAGATCCATTATGTAGCCTTCTCTTTGTTTTATGCCTTCTATGAACATAACTAATCTTATGACTTCGTAGTATGCATTAATTAATCTATTCATTATCATCAAGGATGTTAAGCACATCACGGAATCCCTGTCTTGTCCTTGCTCTCGGAACTCCAGAAATAGCTGGAGGGGTCTCCTTTGCAGATGTGCTCGAAGGAGCAACTCCGTTGCCCTTCAACAAACTCTTCATATTATCAGTCAACTGGCTCCCACCATATCCAATTTGCGTAGATTGTACACTTGGACTGTTCTCAATCTCAGAATGCTGTATTGCTGCATCTGAGATATCGTCAAATTGTGAAATAGGAGCTCGACCAACGAGTCTCCCCCATTTATCTTTTCGTTTGTTGCGAATAGGTGAGGGTAATTTCGGTAATGTTGAAGAGGACTCAGTATTTGGGAGACTTTGGAAATGTTCCGAATCACTCCGAGTCAGGTCTCTGAGATGTGGCTTAAGGTCCGCTAATTTCGGACAGTGAATGCAACAGTCCTTGCCGTTAATATTGAAGACAAATCCACTGTTAAAAGAATCAAATATAAATGAGATCGTAAGAATAGGAATCGATCTCTTTTTTGCAAACGCAAGTTTACTTCTTGTTGACTGAATGCTTGTTTGTGACACAGTTTTTTTGATATTTCCGTCAAAAAGAGTAGGATATTTCTTTGTTAAATGTTCACCAGCCTTAGATTTCAACAAGTTGTAGTTTACAATGAGGATGTCCCTGTCTGCATTCAAATACTGATGTAATGTGAAGCCCGCCAGCCCAATCATTTTCTCAACATGAAGGAGTTCAATTCCCTGAAACCCAGTTATACAGACGTTCAGCTTCGGTGAATTAACAAGCTGTTGGTAAAAAGGCTTTCCCCAGCTATCAAGTCTGATTTGGTGATAATGAAGACATCTCTCAACGAAGAATTCTGTCAACACTTCAGTCTCGGGGTAATCGAACAAGTAAGAAGGAAGTTCTGTCGTAGGATAGGAAGATGGAACAAGGATATACGACGGCGGTGATTTCGGTGCAATGACATCTACTACTTTACCACCATGCGATTCAATTGTTTTAAAAAGAGTTGTGATCTTGTACGGTTCAAAACACTCAATTTTGAAAGTTTTACCAGCAAACAGTTTCGAATCCACATCAGCACAGATAAAGCCCATGCTTCTCTTCCTACTGTTTTGGTTCAGCTCATTCTCTAGATTTTTATATTCCAAGTCCAAATCCAAGCCATTGTTCAAGCCATCAGTCGACTCATCCCACGCATCATCGTGTCTCCTATTAGTAGACGCATGCTTCTTAGCATCATCCATTATTGATTTCCATATCTCAGGCTTCTTCTTCTTCTTCACCAACTCATCTTCTTGAACAATAGTCATTTTTCGTTTCCTTTTGAGTAGATCATCCCACACAAGACAAGAGTCGTGGCCTATGTCTGCGGTATTGACTTCGTCAATGTTGTAGTATCTAAGATCCAAAGCTGCCTTGCGTTTCACCGAATCGAGGATCCATAGTGGATGGATGGAAGGAATTCCCCATTTCTTAGCCGAGAGGTATCTCTTTCCAGATTTCTCGTTTGTTAGTACAATCGTGCTGCTCTGTGTAAGCGAGTCAGACACATTACCGCCATTCTCCTGGATCAGACGAACAAGCTCGAACTTGTCCGTCGAAGTAAAGTGCTCATCCGTGGTAATCCTTGAAAGACAGATCTTGAACCCATCAAACACTGGAAGCGCGTATCGGGCAATGTTCAGAGCGTCTGGATCATGCCTATCCTGGTTCTGGATCCATTTAGTATGGATAGTTTCGATGGCCTCTGGTCTGATGAACTGCACATCCCACCGGTTCCGTACCGAGAACCGGTACTTTTCAGTGTCACGATCACCAACAATGAGAACAGCAACATCTGACATCAAGTTACTGGAGTGTGATCCACCCATGGCCTTGATTTTAGCAGCTACCTGGGACTGTGGGCACAACCATGGCATTAGTATTTGGTGTTGGAATTCATGTCGTCGTGAAAAGTACGTACCCTGAGCTCACTCGAGATCGATGTCGAGCAAAACTTCAGTTCCCCAAACGGTCGCGACATTTTTTTGGTACTGGCCAGAGTCGAGCCGTAGCGCTCGTTGACACTGTTGATGAATTGTTCTCCTGGTAAGATGATGCTGATGATGTTTGAGAGCCGGACCGGCCAGTTGCCTAATCCGGGGGTTTGGATTTCAGAACGGAATAGTGGTGTTCGGGTGTTAAGGTTATAGATTGAGTAGTCTATGAGCAGCATATCATCCACTTCGTAGGGAAGCTGCTACTTAGTCTGTCTTTGTAGTCTTTGTCGAAGTTATTCCAAACCAGAGGGAGCTAATATTCCAAAGCGGCGAGTCGATAATGAATTCAAAATATCCATGAAAATTTAGGCTCCCCAAAGCAATCTGACAGCACTATGTAGCGCAAGCTTTTGTAAATACAACAACTGAGCGACCTTTTTTTTTTGGCGTTAGAGCTCTCTACTTTTGAAATACATCTTCTTGATCCTTTCCTATATATCAAAATTTTCATAAGGAAGCTGATCTGAGTCCCACTTGAAAGAAAACTAACACACTGTCTTTACCGAAACCATTATGCCACTAAATCATCTAGAGTAGTTTGTGTTGGCGAAAAAAATGGGAGGGGGCTTTATAAATTTCAGTGTTAATTTACTTTGAAATTACACTGTTTTTCTCGTGACACATCTCCTGAGATTCCTTGAAATATCTCTCTCGAAGATATAGATGCATTTGATGGTAAGGCGAGTTACGAGCCCTGTAAGATGTGTATTCTCCACATTATATAGAATGCTTCAGGACTTCTTAGGTTTCAACACCGCTAATCAGAAAGTTAAGATGTCTTCGACGATGAGAAAGTATGATAATCATTATTTATTGATATACATATATAACCTGTACAAATATGCACTATTAAGGTTGAAACAGTGTTGTGTGGTCATCGTAGTTTTCCGTATTACCCGGCTTTTGAGATCAGGGAGAAGTCGCACTTCTTCGTTATGTCTTCACTGAACATTGAATTCAATCTATTCTCAAACGGTGCAGAGATTAATAGTTCACATAATGAAAGAATCAGATTTTAAGAAGCACTACCCGAATCTTCCTAAGAGCGTTCTTGAACGAGGAAAAGCAGTCCGAATGATTTTCTTTGGAATACCGATGTTCATAGCAACCAGCGTGGTGCTCTATAAACGAAGTAAGTGGAGAGACCTTTCAGAGATCCCGGAAAGTTATACTAAAGATGACATAATAGTGGTTCTTGGTGAGCAGAAGAAAGTCCAGGTTGGTGAATTCATGAGGGACGGCAGTTTGCGACCTTACAGTGAAAAGGAGATTGAGTTAAACGATAAGAACAGTGCTTTCACCCAGTTCTTCGGCCAGGACAAGATTGAGTACAATCAGGCCGAAAAGAAATGATGTACTTCTGTCCTCTGTATATATTTATTGACGCTATATTTATTCATCAGAGTCTCTAGGTGCCCCTGAAAATGCTACATCAGCCGCCTCGTTGAAGCAAGCATCTTGTCATTGCGTTAGATCGTTATGTATTGCATCTGCCATTCCTCAACAAATAACAGTTCTCAGAAACACCGCCAATTAAGAGCCTAAAGAGAAGCTGTTATCTCCAAACTGGTTTCCGAGGAGGCGGTCCCATTCTTTCGCCCCACGAAATCGTAGCTCTTGATGCAAGTCCCCCCGAACGGATAAAGTCAGACTGGTGACCAGTTCCTAAACGGGAGCTACCTCTCTCTACCAGTTCTTTGATTGGCGTCGGTTGTGGAATCATCGATTTGAGCTTTACAGCGCCATTCACTGGTCGCACAGGAGTCTGTGGTATCATTGAATGTCTCTGCGATACACCAATCCGGAAAGGAATAATATCGGTCCTGCTGGTTCGTGAGAGTGCAAGCGAGGTATTGGGTCTTTGTAGAGTTCTTGACCCAAGACTGGAATTCGATCTCCTTGATAGCGGCCTATCCAATCGTTGTTCAGCAAATCGAGACCCTGATCTTTCATATATGAGTGTTAAAGGTAAAGGAATCTTGGATTTAAACTTCTCGGGTGTTTGTGATTTAATACTAGTCTTTTGTGCAGGAGTGAATGCTCGGGAAAGAGCAGCTATAGAATCTGACACATGACGTTTCCGCGGCGGTGTTTGGAAGGCGTTTGGAGGAGTAGTGTTTAGTCGATTAAATGTGTCTTCATGAGCATCTTTCTTTAAAGAAATATCTGACTCCATTTTTTTTGTAGCTTTCTCTGGTGACAATGAAGAATCACAGGATGAATGGCTAGATATGGCCGAGTTTGTGGATATACGCACCGAAGAGTTACTCGATCTGTTGGATAGTGATGCTTTCAGCTCCGGAATTTTCTTGATATCTACAAGTGTAGAAGGATCCTTTGACTTGGACGGTGTAGTTTGTAGCTGATTGTGTTTTGCAGAATTTCCCAAGACTCTATAGTTTTGAAGATCTTCGGGCTTTCTGATTGAGGTTGGATCACTCTCGATTATGATAGTTTTCAGATTCATCTTGTCAAGCAGGAACTGACCATATCGACTTTTTCTTTTATCTCTTGCAGTTTCGTCGGGGCTTTTTTCACCAGCCAACTTTCTTGTTCCCTGATCTAATGACAGTTTTCTGAAGCTCTGGGAAAGTTTGTTTTCTTCTGTACTCACGTCTTCCGCATTATCAAGCTCACTGATGTATTCTTGTGGGATTTTCGTTTTCACTGTTAACCACGCATCAGCCAACTCATTACTCTTCTCCATTACTTCCACATCAATCAACTGCTCATCAATAGCTTGGTTGATGAGGATAAATGTATTTTCAACGATATTAGTGGTGTACTTCAGCTTCATGAAAACCTGAGACTTAAAAGCCCTGTGATCTTCAAGTACTTCTATCTTAGCGACCTCTTTCTCGACACTGGAGATCAACGAAGACATTTCAGTGTTCAAATACGAAAAGATCTCGCTCCATCTCTTGTCCTCCAACTCGAACTTCAAGTCATCAACCTCGCTCTGCAAATACTGCATTTCTTTGACTAACGCGTCATACTTATCCACCATCTTCCGGGTGTCAGCAATATTTGTACGACCGTACTTGTTTCTGAACTCATCTATTCTCAGAGGAATAAAGCTCAAGCTTGCCCTGAGTGGATCCACAATGTTTCTGAGGGATAGATATTCCATATATAACTCGTTATCAACTTCATTGAGCAGCGGAAGGCGGAGTTGGCTTCGCTGTTGAAGTAACTTCTTAGTCAAGATGTCCAGATTGAAAGACGGTGCATGGCGTACAGGTGAACTGAATCTCTTCTCGTGAATCTTGAAACACTTCTTAAGACAGTTTTCGAGCTCTGTATTGATCGAATTCATGGTGATATTGTAAATGTCGTTGTACTCCACACTGAGGTCGATCTTGTTCTTGAGAGGTAAGAGACTTTCTCGTTTGATATACAAACTGTCTTCACTCAGGCGGTCCAACTTATCAAACACCGTTGTCTCTGGCATGTTGTTCTCGTTCAACTTGGTTTCCAGAAGATTGAGAGCCTGTAACACAATGGAGTCGACCGATTCGATGTTTCTAAAGATCTCATAGAACTTATTCCTACCCTCCGCAAGCCACTCTGTATAAAGTGAAGACTCTTCCTCCAGCATAACCAGTGGTAGGTAGTCAAAGAGCTCCCTTACACGTCCTGTGTACTGGAGCAAGTCATCCACAAGCCCCTCGATCCTTACAAGATCAAACGGGTCCAAATGTGCAGCTGCCTTGAAGAAATTGAAATCTGACTCGACCGTCAGCACCTCTGAGAGCTTCCGGGACATTTCAAGTATTAAATAAAGAGAGATCTGTGGCAGTTGTGCCAGATTAGTGGAGTGCGGTCGGCGATTTATGATGCTGTTCTGTTCCTTTGTTTACGCGGTTTTGTTTTTGTTTTGAGGGAACTCCATTTTTTTTTCTTTTTTTTATTATTTAGTTGATCATGATACCACATAACTATAACTGAATGTGTTTCGGAACATGATGGGCGTGTTTCTTACATCCACGCTATATAACTGGACCAAGGGCGTAAAGAAAGTTCTGGGCTGTTTGTATTTTGCCTGAATTGGTTGAATTGCGCAAATTGTTCGAATTGTTTGCATGCTAGTTGCTAGCCGTTACAACCGTTCGTGGTGCTTTAGGACGACCAGGTCTCGTTTCTTACGTTGATTACAGGCCGTCTCCGGTAATTATTTCTTAATGACCAGGTAGACTGTTCTTTGTAAGGGCTAAGCTTGACTTGAGCATGTAATAAAACCTCAGGAAAAGACCATGTATACTACCGATACCGAGTTGTATGTCTGCCTGTCCTCGACCTCGACCTGTTGAAGGCTCGCTCTTATGCTGCAAGACCTTAAGGACAGTTTCAAGCTCTTTGCAATGCAATCTAGAGTACTCGCTAATGCTTGTTAATAGGTCATAAATCGTCAAATTATATGGGTTTCTTTACGTATTTCTTTGAACTGGCACATGGTCATTTCTCACAATCACTTAGCATGCTGCTCGACTTTCTGGGGTGCATTAACGACAGAGTCATCAAACGCAAGATCCTCTAGACTTTTGTGGATCATTTCCTTTTTGATGAACTCATTCGTAAACCCATCTTTGTCCATCTCGTTGTCAGAACTGTCCTTGTTTGTAGGCTTCTTCTTCTTGTCGTGATGGGCGTGATCGTGCGCCTTGTCTTCGTTCAGCAGTTTATACAATGCCGAGTTCCGGTTCGAGTAGAGCTGTTCAAATCGTCCAGTCTCTGCAACCTTGCCATCGTAACCCAGTACTATGACAAGATCGGCCTTTCTGATAGTAGAGAGGCGGTGAGCAATCGAGATTGACGTCAGCTGGTCGTCCCTCATGAGTTTCTGGAGAGTCACATTAATTGCATGCTCACTCTTGCTATCGAGCGCAGATGTTGCCTCGTCCAGGATCAAAACTGACGGGTTCTTAATTAGTGCCCTTGCTATGGAGATTCTCTGCTTCTGGCCACCAGACAGTAAAGCACCTCTAGGGCCAATGATGGTATCGTACCCTTCTGGGAATTTCTCGATGAAATCATGACAGTTCGCTTTTTTAGCAGCCTCGACAACCAATTCTTCTGGGACATTGTGCTGCTTGAGACCAAACGTGATATTGTCACGAATTGTACCAGACATCAAAATTGGCTCTTGTTGTACCACACCAAGGTACCTTCTCAGACTTTTTGCGTTGTACTTCGTAATATCTTTTCCGTCAAGCAAGATATGGCCTCCTAGGGGATCGTAATATCTCAAAACCAGTGACGTGATAGTAGATTTTCCTTTTCCTGAAGGACCTACAATACAGACATTAGAGCCTGCAGGAATTTTAAACGAGAGGTCTTTGAAGATAGTGAGTTTTGGCCTTGTTGGGTAGGCAAAGTCAACACTTTTAAATTCAATTTCTCCAGCTGGTTTTTCCAATAATGGAATTCCTCTAGTGGGGTTAATCTTAGGATCTCTATCAACGAGCTCAAACAGTCTTGAAGCAGCACCACTTCCTTTCATCAACTCGGAGTAGAAAGATGCAAGGCCAAACATGGCGCTACCAGAGTGATTCACATACAGCATGAACGCCGCTAGGTCACCCACAGACATATTACCACCTGCAACAAGCTGAGCACCATAAGCCAATATCACCAAGAAAGTAGCATCACTCATCATGTACGTACTCGAGTAAAATGTAGCGTTAAGTTTCGCCTCTCTCTTTCCAAGGCCAAACACTCTTCTGATGGCGCTATTGTACTTGCTTAGCTCCTTCTCCTCGGCTACAAAAGACTGGATCGTCTTAATACCACTGAGTTGCTCTTCACCAACCTTAGTCAAATTACCAGTTGCTTCTTGGATTCCTCTTGAGATTTTCCTCACTTTTGTACCAAAGATTAGAGTGCCCACCATAATGGCAGGAAGGAAGATAAAAACAGCTGAAGCGAGCTGCGACGAAATGAGGAACATACTAGCAATACTGACAGACCCCGTAATGGCATGTTTGAATCCATCGCTGATGTTCTGTGTCATGGACCGAGACACGACATAGGCATCGGAACCTAATCTCGAGATCAAATCACCAACTTTGTGGACATCGAAGAACTCAGCATCCTGGCTCATAGTTCTCTTGATAACATTCGATCTCAGTCGTGCTACAAGTCGCTCACCAAGAATTCTGAGTAGGATAATTCGGCCGTAGTCGGCTCCAATACCCAAGAGCAGAAAAATAGCTAAAACGCTTACAAACTGATATAATGACAGTCCATACGCGATATCTGGGAGCTTACCATCAAAGACGTGCTTAGTCGCATCGAGAACCATACCATATGCCTTTGGCATTGTCATTGTCACCATAACCGAGATCAGCAAAAGTGTGAGGGCAAATGAGAGAAGCCTCCAGTCCCTGAACGCAAGTCTGACAAGCTTTGAAAGGTCCTTATATACTGAGCCCATATGTTCTTCGGCAGGCTGTTGATGAGGTGGCGAATGACTCGACTCACGCTTGTCTTTCTTTTTCTTTTGCTCTTGCTCTCGTTTGTTCTCATGAGAATGTTCCTTCTCTGTTTTGGCCTGAAGTAGCGGCTGATCCTTTTCCAGCTTTGATGTGGGCGTCGTATGGAGTCCCTTCGACCCTACTGTTGTCGGAGGATAAATGGACGTGCGGCTCCGTACGTTGTACTGCGATCTATGGAGCAGCGTAAGAGGAAGCCGACTCTTTAACAAGAGTTGTAGTGGAGTCGGCAGCGACAATGCACTCGATCCTAATGCATAGGCCCGAGATGATGTTGAGAAAGCTCGGGAGTACGGTGATGGCGCTAGTGAAATACTCGCACTCCTCGAAAAGGCGTTGGAGCCGAGTGAAGACAGCAACTGAGAGCCTGGAATGCCATGTCTGAATGCAGAAGTCATTGCTGGCTGGTGTAACGGGCGTAGCACCGTGGATTGGTGGAGCTAGCTACAAAAGCGTAGTAGTAGCAAGACAGGACGTACGGTGAAAAGGGTGACTCGATTCTAGCTCGACGCCGTAGTACCCGAGAGAGCACCGAGTCAAGAGGAGCTACGTGGGAGATGGAGATGCTCCGAGTAAGTATTAAACACTGAGAAGGTGGATGGAATATGCAAAGATTCAGAAAGAGAAAACGAAACGGTGGAAAATGAAGAAAGATAAAGAGAAAGAGTGGGAGAGAGGTCACAGGCTACGAGGTTTTGGGCGCGCCCGGGGCCGGCGCCTAGGCGCGGAACGGTTCCGGGAAGGGCCTCGGGCAGGCGCCATGAGCGACAGAAGGAGCAGCTACACAAGGAAAAGGAGCCACAATGGTTCTAAAAGGAATATCATAAGCCATTCTGATTGTTTATGGAATCTGTTTTCTGTGTACCAACGACGGCCTCAGTGTTATCGAAACAAGAAAAACCCAGCACTGACAGCGTATAAAATGTGTAGTTACTTTTGTCTGCAACCGGGGAGTGGATATGTGGGTGTCATTACTTCTTCAATGGAACTGGGTCCTGAGCTGCACCATTCTCGTACTTGATAACCTTGGCCTCAGTCTTGGAGCGGCCAAGCACAGATGAGGTCTGGAACTCTGGCTTAAGAGCGTTTCTGGTTGTCTCAGCAGCAATCTGCAAGTACTTGTTGAAACTATCACAGCGTTAGTATAGCGCATAGGGAACGTGCTGGACGGCGACGCTCGGAACCAATTGGGCGGCACGCGGCGGTATCTAAGATTCACACCGTCTCATGAATACATACGAGAAGCCGGCTTTTCTCCAGGAAGACATTGTTGTGTGTTGATGTGCGGTTTAAGCGAATACAGTCTGGGAGGTGTTCCTGGGCTGGCCTTTGTGGTTTTCTTTCGCCCACAATTTCTTTGGGCTTTGATTTGGCGCGGTAGACTTCCTAATTTAGGAATCGTGAGATAAATAACGTGTATTACTCAGAGAGTCCTTTTGCTTATATAATATATTATATCATCCACGCACTTTTTTATGGGCTCGAGAGAGATGAGCTCCATCACCAGCGAGCGCCTGGGAAGGGTTCCACTCTTTTACCCACTTTCCTTGGACATCTTGCTACTCGTTTGCAGTCAGTTCAAAGAACAAACCACTGTCGGAAGAACATGACAGTGTCAAGGGACCACTACTACTTGCTTGCCAGCGACATTGAGGCGCAACGTATTCAAGCTGCAGTTGCCCTCATCAACGAGCTGAATGAGACCGATAACCAGGACGAATGGGACTATGCGTTGAAGAGACTCATCAAGGGACTTTCATCTTCTAGAGCTTCTGCTAGACTGGGATTTTCGACTTGTTTGACCGAGATTATAAGCATCAGAATGTCAAGCGGGGACTTGACTGTTGAAAAACTCATCTCGATGATTGACGAACATAACAAGGTGACTAGCTCAATGAACGGCAAAGAAGAACGTTCTGTGCTCTTTGGACGATTGTTTGGGCTCCAGTGTCTCTTTAATACCAATTCGGGGGTTTTCAGTGGAGAAACTATCGATGGGAACAACTTCAAGATCTTCATCGATAATCTTATAGAACTCTCCTGCAAAAAGTCTTGGATCAGAGAGCCATCTCTCTTTACAGTTTTTAATCTGTTGAGATCATCGTACCCCAAACTTTCAGAAGACCTCATTACTTATGTCTTCATTAAGCTAGATCAAAGCAAGCTCTCTTTAACAACAGAGGGATTGGCAATATTCTTGGCTACCCCACCCCAGTTCAGATATTCGGTTCTCTCTTCTGTTACCTTCGTTAACTCGACTTGGAAGAATGCTGACCCTCTCCACAAGTCCAACCTCACATTATTGGCCAAGGTTCTTAAGGACATATCTACTGGTGAGGAACATGACTCACAAGACGAGAAAAATAATAATTCAAAACAAAAGGGTTCTTGGTCCCCACGTTTGCACTTTGTCTGGCAGCTGATAATTGATGAACTATCAACATCATCATCTGACGATATCGATGAGCAGCTTGAGAATTCTAAGAAAAGAAAGAAATCCAACGTGAAAAAGAGCAAGAAATCCAAGGCGTCAAACTCCGAGGCTAACGTGGTTGATTCTGAAGCTCTTCATGTTGCCGAATTCTGGAAGGTAATAATTGATCAGAGTTTTTTCAGTGACAAGGCATCTCACGAGAGAAAGTATTGGGGATTTGAGATATTTGCTCTTTTCTTCCAAAAAGTCCAACCAGATGTTGCGTCTAACCTCTTTACCCAGAACTTTATGAGAACCCTTATCAATCAAACATCAGATAAGTCACGCATGCTAAACAAAATTTCAAAGAAGACATTGAACACAATTACCGAGATCTGTAAAAAACAACCCCTCAAGACAATTCCAGTTCTAGAAAATATTCTTTTTGGCCCATATGGAAGCTTTCATTTTGATAGACTTACAAAATCAAAAACGACAGATGCACTGCTCTCCACCGACGCTCCTAACTCTGCTTTGTCAAACATGTTTATCTCTGTTATCAACAGGCCATCAGGAGAGGACCAACAAACACACGCAAAGAATCAGAAATGGGCTATTGATGAACTGCTCCACCTTGTGCGTGCTAAAAAGAGCATGCTAGAGAATACCAGTGACTTGGAATGGATTGATCAGATCCTAAGAGTCTTGGTAAAAAAATCTTTTATCCAAGAAAATAAAGAGAGTGAAAGTGAAGAACAAGATTCAATTGTGGAGTTTTCGCAGGAAAGATTGAACTCTATTATGTCTGACGTTATTTCCATTGAGCGTACTGATAACCAGACTTGGTCTTACAAAACTCTCAATTCATTATTGGATCTTATTGAACAAGGTGCATGCCCTCTCTTGGAGTTCGACGAAGAGCTTGAGAGCGTGAAAAACAGGTCTTTAAAGATTTTAAAGAAGATTAGAAGTAAGAGAGAGAGCCAGCATAGTGATAGCTCGCGTTTGCTTGTATTTGAATTGCTATTCTCTATGGTTACACTTCAGTTATTTTCGGGTGATGCCGAATCCGTGAACACATTACAGGAATTACAAGACTACTACTACAACACCAAGAAAAATGATGAGGAGGACAATGATAAAGTTCTGGGAATTGTCGAGATATTGCTGAATTTCTTGTCTCAAAAAAGCTCTTTACTGAAGAAGCTCAGTTTGATAATTTGGGAGAACTGGTGTGACAAAGTAAATAATGATGGCTTACAGCTTTTATATGATGTCATATTGACCAAAGAAAATGCTGAGGGCCAAAGAGCATTGTTTGAAGGTGAAGATGAATTTGTGGATGAAGACGAAGGCCATGACCACGCCCATTCTGAAGATGAAGACAACGATGAAGACGATGAGGATGATGAAGATGACGACGGGGACGACGATGGTGACAATGAAGATGAAGAAGATGGCCAAGATGAGGACGATGACAAAGTTGCGGAGGTTGAAAAGAAAACTAACGTTGCTCTTGCAGAAGCTCTACGTATTCCACATAATGGTGAAGTATTCCTCAGCTCGGACTCTGAAGACGATTTTTCGGATGAATCCATGGATGATGAACAGATGATGGAGATTGATGGACAACTCGCTAAGATCTTTCAACAACGTCGTGAGGCATTGGACACGGTCCAGAGTGGTAACCAACGAAAGTTGGAAAAGATCGCTGCGAAAGAGACTATTGTTTTGTTCAAACATCGTATCATCGATTTGTTAGAAACATTTGTGAAGAAGTCCCCACACAGTGAATTGATTGTTCGCATGGTCTTACCACTCTTGACTGCTATGCATATCACTCTGGATAAGTCTCTAGGAATGAAGATCCACAGGTTGTTAAAGAACAGAATCTGTAAGGCGAAGATCAGCAATATATCCGAGTTGAGAAAAGAAGAGTTACTCTCTGAACTTCAGGATATCCATAAAAATGCTCTTCGGACTTCAAATACCAATGATCTCAACTTATCCTTCTCTCAGTGTTCTATCTTCCTATCTAAACTCTTGATTCAGGTAGATGAGTCTGCTGTTGATGAAGTCATTGACCTATATTCGGACTTGATAAGAAACTGGTTCAAAAAGAAAAACTCGAGATTAACTAGCTCCATGTTCTTTGACTTCATCAACTGGCTAAACTCCAAAAGGGACAAATGAGGAAACTTTATTGAGCCATGAAAGTATTTACATCGTAATCCATTTTCAATTAAAATAATAGACGTGTACTAAAATATCATCGTGAATCGTAACTTTCAAGAAGACCTTGCAATTGGATTTTAAATTCGCCCAATAACTCCTTGATACAATCATTAGCCGGTGCGTCTTCTTTCATCACACTCTTCATACTCATACCATCATCATCTTCTACTGATTCCATATCAATAATATCATGCTCGTGAATTCCAAAGTCTGAGCTCTGGAAGATTTCAATGTTGTTTATAGTCTCCCAGTTATCATCAATAACATTGAGTGGTTTCCCTTGTTGTATTGTCAACCTCTTTTGGTATTCCTCACGTTGTTTCTTGACTGACTGAATTATAGCATCAACTTCTTTCAAAACACCTTCAACTTCCACATTGCTTTCAGCAATCATGGAATCGAAGTCTAGCCTCTTGACACTTTCCGAACTCTTTGCATTTCGCAAGAAATTAAGGATAGTGTTGAACCAACCAGCTAATCTATCAAATAAACCGTCCTTGTCGTTCAGATAGACATCATGAACAAACTGAAAGAAGCTGTCTTCATGCACCTCCAACACTTTCATAATAGCCTCCACAATCTTGCTTGTATCAGTAGTATACATTTCATGGCTTAGCCTGTCCAAAAGTTCAATCAAATCATTCATGAAGTTTTCAAAGCTCTTGAATGCAACGTCTACATGTGAATGAGAAAACAAGTTGACTAGAGGTTGGTAAAACATGGTGAACACATCTTTGAGGATTGATGTAAGCTCTGGCTCGCTCCACAGTTGTTGCATAATCTCCTTATCCTTGGTACGAACATATAGCTTAAACAGAGCCTTCAAATCAGAGTATAACTCAAGTTTCTTATGATCCATAAAAGCCAAGTCTACAGGAGACCCTTCGTATTCTTTGAGCTTTTTGTACTCATTATAGGATTCAAAGACACGACCAACAAGCTCATCATCAACATACGAATATTCAGTAAGACGAGGTGAAATTATCAAAGTCAGTAACAAGTCTACTTTCAATTCCCTTGACTCTTCCTTGATTGATTGAACGACATCATAACTTGGGGACTCAAAAACGAAATACCTCAAACGTTGAATAATTGCTGGCTGATTAACCTTTGTTTCTAGCTCCGTAATAACTTTGCCCTGAGACTTCAGATCATCCGATAGAATACCATAGAAAAGAGTCTGTAAGAGGGACTTTCCTCCAAAGGGGTTTGCCATCAATAAATCAACCATAGTTTTGATAATGCTCATAGGATTCGTAAATCGCAAAATGTTGATCATAAGCGAGTATGGCATTAGTCTGTGTAACCGACGCACTTGAGAGTAGACCTCATAAGAGTTATCACTACCCAAAAACAATTGGTAAATGGTAGCAGCAATTTCAACTTTTGACCAGTCAATAAAGTTCTTCAACATAGGGGAAAGTTCATATATATGTTGTTTCGTCTTGAACTCGTTAAAGATCTCAATGATTCCGCTGTTCGATTCCAAAAGCTTAGCGCGAAGCGGTAGGGATTCCTTCTTCAATTCATTAATCTTTGCATAAGCCTCACGTTGAAACTTAACTTGATTAAGTAGGAGCAGCAAGTCCAAGTTTTCACGAATTCTAATATCCATCTGATCTTCATTTGAAAGATTCAGAATTCTTCCCTTGAACAAAAACTCCTTAAAGAGATCTGAGTGCCTGATTTCTGTATCCTTCAAAAGCTCACGAAGATATGCTCTTAGACCCACTCGAGTCTTCTCACAAGGTAGTTTGTTTTCAATGTCGGAGGAGCTCTTTGATGAACTAGCCTTCATTGGAGAGACCTGTCCCTTCTTCTCCGGGGATCCCCACAGTTTTGGTGACTTGATGAAGCTTATGACTTTCGGAGTGGAGGACTTAGGTGAGGACAATGGCGTGGCTGGGAATTTTGATGTTGATTGTAAGGATGGGGTGACTGGTTCTGAACTTTTCGATAGTGTTGAGCTCTGCAGTCTAAGTTCTTGGAACAGAGTAGCTAGATTTCTTCTTATCTGTTCGTCGTGTTCCTTGGTCTCAGCCTCCTCCTTCTCTTCGTCCTCATCAACCTCGTCAAAATTGTCATCATGGTCTTCACCTGAAGAGCCAAGATTGATCATGGACTTCACTTTTGACGGGAGTTTCGGTAGCTGTTTTCCAGGGTACTTCCTCTTCAATCTACGATGGAAGTCCTTAAAATCCGTGTATCTTCTGGACACATAAACCTCTTGGCTTTCCTGTATGTCGATCTGAGTCTTAATGATGAATTCAAAATGCGTTTCATAGGTTTTCGCTAGGTTTAGTCCGCTGAGGAACTTGTTGTTTGTCTTCCTAACTACCCTGACTCCACTCACATTAATGCTCATGCCGTGAACAAAGGCACCCTGAACAATATGGTCTTGGAGCGTCTCTTTTGATGGGAAAAGTAGACGCTGAATTCTCTTACTTTGGACGTCTCCATTGCCCTTGATTTCGTTTTTGTAGTGGTTATAGTATTCCGGTTCGTTGGTGGTACCGATACCTGAGTTGAAAATCATGGCAAGCATCTTTTGAAGACGCATGCTCATTTTCCGGCGCTTTGTCAACTCATCTCTATCAATTGACTCACTCAGCGACATTCCCATGAACTTCTCATAGAATACTTGCACTTTTTTGATCCAGAACTCGTCGTAGTCTTGTTCATGGCTCGAGAGGAACGGAAGCGTTAGAACGAAATGCGAGAAGAAGTACTTTGTTAAGAGGAAGTGTTCGGAAATGGCGCTGTAGCATGTCCTATCATCGGCTTTGGTAGTAGGAAGAGCTGTAACAGCTTTCTTCTGGATACGAATTCTTGTCACCTGCGTAGGGTCGTCTGAACAGAACGGTGGTCCAAACGACCTCAGCGCCATCGGTCCGTTGAACAGCTGAAGCTCGTCTTCAATCTCGAGCTTAAGCAACTCTCTTTTGAGGTAATGCTCCTGAGCAGGTGTCAGTACGGACATTTTCAGATAGTACCAAAGGCTCTGACGTTTTTTGATGGTTGGTGGGGTGGTTCTGGGCGGTCAGTCGGCTTTGTTTGTTGCTGATGGAGTCGTTATATCTGAACCGTCCGTCGTACGCGCCAGGGTCCCTGCGAAGGCTAGGCAGACCCATCACCGCCCATCAACGAGGCGGAGTAGCATCTATTAAGGAACCTTACTTCCTTAAGAAGAGCATTCTATCTACCTTAGTAACACTACAAACAGTTTGTAAGTCTATAGTTAAATTATATATGCATTGTTTACCAGTAGAGTTCTTTCAATTGGCTTTTGGAATGTCTGTGTAGTCGGTGACGGGGCTGCTCTGAAGCTTGTCGCGGGTTCTTAGGAAGTGTTTAGCCTCATCAGATCTGTTTGTATCAGCTTCAGTCACCTCTACGGTAAGCCTTCCTTTCCCCGATTTCAGTGCACAGTCTTTGAACACTCTCTTGAAAGGCACACAACTCACCAGCCCGCCTTCAAAGAAGCAGTTGTGTTGAGTGAGCGACCGTAACATACAGTCTGTGGGATCGATGCGTTGCTCGAGTTGGAACACCCGTCCTAACTCATCTTTGCCAATCACCGGAGTAGGAGGGGCCATTTAGCCAGTATATAGGGGTATCCAAAGAGTGTCAAAATCGGATAAAAGTATTGCAAGTTCCCAGTCTGGAAGGGCGAAGTGTTCCAGCTATAACCGTTACGTCTAAACTGCAGACACGCCAAATCGAGTGGAAGCTCATCCCCAGACAGGTAGTTCAAGGGCTCATAACAACATTTAACCTATGAAACCCTCAAAAGAATACCTAGAATATAGAATAAAGAAGAAAAATGAAAAATAATAGCGGATAGTTTGATGAAGAATAATCATTTTTATTAAGAAGATATACTGAGAAAGAAAATCATTTGCTGCCGTCTAAATCCATCGGTATTCTGTTTGAGTTTGAGCCATTCCGTTGCATCCATGCACAACACTTACTACGTACCTTGATACCGAGAAGTTCTAGACGAAGAACGATTTCCCTGAGTCACCCAATTCTTATCATATAAATTAATGCTGAAGTTTTTTATTCTATAGGATGTTTGTACTGTGTGGTTTGCTAAGAGGTCAAGTTCTCCAAGACACCCCAAGCATATGCTGAGGCATTATTGAATTCAGTAATACACACTGCTGCCCCACAGTGCCGGGGAGCTTTTTCTTTTTCTTTCAACTTCCTTATTAGAGTAATTAATAATTGAATTCGAAATAACTATAACACCGGGAATACATGTCTTAGTTATTTTTGAAACGGAATACCTAGTGTAGTTATAGTTGTATCCACTTGTCAGCCTCTCTGCTACTCTGCCGACTATAGTGACAACTTGGTATCCTTTAATTTCCAGGACAAAATAAAGAGATACAGAAAAATCAATAACAATATTACTCTCGTATCTGTCGTATCGTACAATTAATAAGTACAGAGCACTAAAAACAAGAACCACGAAGAGTAAAAAAAGCGAAAGTGCCCCACGTGGGGCTCGAACCCACAACCGTACGATTAAGAGTCGTAAGCGCTACCGATTGCGCCAGCGAGGCTACTTCGACATTCCGGGAATCACAAGACATTTTTACTAATTAAGACTCTGTTCATTTTTATGGTTCCTACCATATATTATGATACGGCCACCCTACCCACCCTAACAAAAACCTGGGCATGTGTCTCATGGAGCTCATCAAGTCCATTAGAAGGGGTTGGGATAGCTAACGAAGGGATGAATTACACCGACAATGACGGTAACGTCGACCTTCGGCGCCCTACTGCCCGTGTTGCACAAGTACAGCTAGTAGTGGCGCTATTCCTTGGTCTGGTGGCCTTCCTTACGTTTTGTGTGCTTCGTAACTCATGGAGCAAATTGTATGCCTCACGCTTCACACGGCGCCGTGGGCTGCCCGAGCTTCCTCGAAAGTCGTTTCTGGGATGGGTCAGTGTCGTACTTCGGATCAAGGAGACTGAGATCCTTGAGCATGCTGGCTTGGATGCCTTTGTATTCCTAAACGTCTTTCGTTTCGCCATTAAGTTACTACTAATTATGGCATTCATGTCGATTTGTGTCATCTCTCCGGTGCGATATCACTACACAGGCCGGTATGACCAAGGCGATGGTGATCCTGATAATGGTGGAGGTAAAAATAGTACCAGCACAGATACATTGCTGTTTAGTGTGATGAAACGTGGCAAGGGTCAAGAGGACTCAGCTCGATACAGGCCATATCTTTGGATGTATGTCGCCTTCACTTATGTGTTCACATACTTCATCTTGAACATGCTTATACGCCGAACAAAGTACATTGTCAAAGTCAGACAAGAATATCTTGGCAAACAGAACTCTATTACTGATAGGACTATCAGACTTTCTGGTATTCCTCCAGAGCTTCGGGATGAGCGCAAGCTGAAGAAGCATATTGAAGACCTAAACATCGGCAAGGTCTCTTCCATTACCATATGCAGGGAGTGGAGACCCCTCAACAGATTGTTTAAACAGAGAAAGAAAGTACTTTATGAGCTAGAGGAGCAGTGGGCAGAGTACCTAGGTCCTCTCTCTCTACGAGGAGGTACAAGAGGATATATTCCAGTAAGAAGAAACAGAGAATCATTCAGACTTCAAAGAAGCCCACGCCATAGTCCATATCATGACATCGAGCCAGATGGTACCGATGATGAAGAAGAAGGGGCTGCTCTAGACACTGATTCAAATATTGATGCAGATTCCATTCCAGAGGACGACTACAGATCCATTCAGGAGTACTCTCTCTCAACTGCCGGTGTTAACATTACAGACGTCCCTGATCAGCCTTATCAACATATCAGGCCTAAGATTAAGACAGGATTTTTGGGAATGTTTGGTAAGGAAGTTGATGCCATTGATTATTACACAAACCAACTTGAAGTGTTGGATGAAGAGATCCTTCGAGCAAGGCAGAAGCACTATCCCGCCACACCAACAGCATTTATCACAATGGACACCGCTGCAAGTGCGCAAATGGCTGCTCAAGCTGTTCTGGACCCTAAGGTTCACCATTTAATCACTAGGCTAGCCCCTGCTCCTCATGATATTATTTGGGACAACATTGTTTTGTCCAGAAAGGAAAGGCTTCTCAAACTGTATTCTATTACCTTCATCATTGGTATCATTTCTGTGACTTTAATTGCGCCTGTCGGTTATTTAGCCACATTGCTAAACCCCAAAACTGTGAGAAAATTCTGGCCTCAATTAGCGGACTTCTTGGAAAAAAACGAATGGGCAAGAAATACTGTTTCTGGTCTGCTTCCAACTTATATCTTCACTTTCTTGAACTTTGTCATCCCATTCCTCTATGTTTGGCTTTCGTCAAAGCAAGGATTTATTTCTCATGGTGATGAGGAACTATCTGCAGTTTCCAAGAACTTCTTCTATATATTTGTCAATCTGTTCTTAGTGTTCACAACTGCTGGTACAGCCTCCAACTATTGGGGTTTCCTCAGTGACACAACAAAGTTGGCTTACCAGCTAGCACAGTCATTGAATGAGTTAGCCCTCTTCTATGTGGATTTGATCATTTTACAGGGTATTGGTATGTTCCCGTTCAAGTTATTGCTGATTGGAAGTGTGCTCAGATTCCCATTCTTCAAGATTGGTTGCAAAACGCCAAGAGACTACAGAAATCTTTACAAACCACCAATTTTCAACTTTGGTCTACACTTACCGCAGCCAATTCTGATTCTGATAATTACAATTATTTATTCTGTCTTTTCAACCAAAATTCTTCTCTCGGGACTCGTTTACTTTATTGTTGGGTATTACGTGTACAAGTATCAACTGATGTACTCTGTTGTTCACCCACCGCACTCCACAGGACAGGTCTGGCCGATTGTTTTCCGTCGTATTATTGTTGGAGTTTTGATATTCCAACTTACAATGACCGGAACTCTAGCGGCATTCCAAGATGGATATCTCCTGGCGATGACGCTAATACCATTGCCATTAGCTACAATGGTTGTTCTATGGAATTTCCAAAAGCACTATCTCCCGCTATCGTTTTTCATTGCTCTTAGAGCAATTTACAATACTGGGAGGGATGTTGGGGAACTTGAAGAGAACGTTGGTGACAGTGCATTCACACTTCCTCCTCCAATGTTTGATGATGACGATCAGATTGTTCCAAGGTTGAAATCACAAACTGTTGATGAGACGAGAGAAAAAGGGCAGACATATGAGTACCCATATTTGATTCAACCACTAGATGGTCCTTGGATTGCGATGGATGGAGATGATGTGGTAGTTGCTAATGGAGAAGGAACTATAAAGAAGAAAATCAATTTGATGGAATGGGAATGAAATATTAGGATTTTGGTTTATTGCTCTCTTTGATGGCGTATGATACAGGGTTTTTTTGGTTCATTATAAGTCGTAAGCTCATTAAACACCACTATTCAAGAATGAACGTACAATAGATGTGACTTGGGAAGTCATATGAATATACTCGTTCTGCATGAACACCTTCCACATAGGCACATCACCGTGGGAGAGTATCAATGCCAGCACACTTTTCGAGAACACAACTTTGATCAGGGTCATAACAGAGAACACAAAGGCACATTGGGTCAACGAAAACCCGGTTATTATTCTCAAGGATTCAATCAAAGTGACGCTAGCCACAGAGTTGATAACGTTAGTGATCATTACATCATCATACGGCCAGATCAACATGAGAATCGGGAAAAGTTTGGTTCCACCAGAAATCAGAATGGTTAGTGAAAGAGCATTCTTGAAGTATGATTTCAATTCATTAGGATTGATAGTTCTTGGTCGCCATTGGAGCCATTCGAAGACCAAGTAATGAACAAGCCAGTGAGTGAGGATATCATCACAGAGACATTTTATAGCGAACATGAAGTACTGCATAAGCACTTCATGTTTTAAAATGGAACTGGAAACTAGAAATATGTTATGAGTAGCCTCCTTGTTGTAATTTTTTTCCTCATAGGCCCAAGTCAGGTAAATCTCAAATAGTACTGCCAGGAATCTGATACGCTGGACTTTGATGCGACCTAACCACCTTGAAACAGCATTTGTCCCCGATTTAGCAAACACCTTCGGGCTTGAATTGGCTCTTGGATCATAGTTGTCACTCAAAAGATTGAAAACAAGGTGCTTATATGCCTGTGGCTTCATCAAAAGCACATCAATGAATAGGATGATGCTGTCGAACTCCACATACTTGTCTGTCGTCTTCGAGCACTTAGGACAGTCTGTAAGTTTGATATGGCCATTGGAATACTGAATAAATAGAGCCTGCACTGGCTCATCACACTCTACACAGATCATTAACCAGAAGTCGTTAGCAGTGATGCTGGATGTGAAACAAACGGAGAATGATGTTAGTTGAAGGAACCTCATCCTTCAAACGCGGTGATTATGTGGTGTAAGGGTGTAAAACATCCTTACACCATAATGTAATAAACCTTGACTTATCTCGTCGGTTTGAAGTCTCTTAAAATATCACTTAGTATTAAAGTGATAGATTGTAATTGATTAACAACGTACCCTCTTTTTTATCATGGCATTTATGGATACTTTTACCTTTCTTTCCTTGTAAGCTTTATTTTTTTCAGTGCTCTAATCAAATAAGACCATGAAAAACGCTTTCGTGTTATTTTTGAAATACTATTCTTATTGATTCCCCCCTCTGTAGCTTGGAGATAAGTAAAGAATGCAAAAATGAGACAGAGGATTCCAATTCAGTTTTACGTGATTGATCCTACAACCAAGTTCTCAATATGTTCGTATTGCTTCAATGAAAACCGTAAATGTAACTAGGGAAACCATAAACAAATAAACCTCTTACAAACAAAGGCATATAAGGAAGAAGGAAGAACAAGAGATCAGAAAATGATCAATTAAAGCCTTCCTCCTGTGCAATGATCTGAAGTGCCAATCTCTTGGAGTAATATCTAGCCAATGCTAAATTTCCACCCATGAACCAGAAATTAGGATGACCGGAGTTTCTCCAAATAGACTTAAATTCACCTTGATCGTCGAAGTTCCAGACTGGCTTCAGCTTGTCAGCCACCTGGTCACCAAAGATCTTTCTAGCCGTTTCCCTCATGTTTGAATACCCAGTGGCCTTAACAACAATGTCCAAACCATCAATGACAGTGCCGTCATTCAAGATAACACCTGTTTCGGTAAACTCCTTGATAGATCCATGCTTTACTTTAACCTTTCCGTCACTAATTAACTTGGAGCAGCCCACGTCAATGTAATAACCAGATCCACGACGGTAGTAAAGACCAAACAAACCAGTTCCTCCCATACCTGCGTTAGTCTTGAAGCCACGAGCTTCAAGACCAGCGAGAAGCTTGGAATCGAGCTTTGAGGACTCACGATATTGCTGTTGCATAAGCAAGTTTGTCAAGTTGAGGGGGTTGGAGTGAAGAATCAAATCTGCAGTGTCTACTTCTGGGCCTTCAGCGTCATAGACACCACGGCAATTAACCATGAGCCCTTTCTCTGAAGAAATGACACATGTTGATGAACGCTGGAGCATCGTAACTTCTGCGCAATCCTGTTCGTAGAAGTCTTGACAAATGTCATGAGAAGAATTACAAGCACCAATAACAAGAGCTTTCTTACCCACATAGTTGGCACCGGAAGTGTGCTGAGAGGAATGGACAACCTCTCCTTTGAACTTCTCTTCCCCTAAGAAGCGTGGCACGTTTGGCTCACCTGAATGCCCAGTGCAGAAGACAAGGTGCTTTGGATGAAGTTTCTTCATTTTGGAAGTTGAATTATTCTTAACCGTAACCTCCCATTTGGAATTGGCTTCATCAAAAGTTGCTCCGATGACTGTAGTGTTTGTCCAAATGTTCAATTCCAGGATCTTAGAGTAGCATTCAAGGAAATTCGCAAACTGATCTTTAGAAGGGAAGATTGGAGAAGTATCTGAGTGAATATATGGCAACTTATGGTAATAGAATGGGTCGTGCAAACAGAGGAATTTGTATCTCTTTCTCCAGTTATCACCAATTCTCAAGTTCGATTCAACAATAAGAGTGTTGTAACCAAACGCTTTCATTCTTGCGGCAAAAGTCAATCCACCTTGACCACCACCAACAATAACGCACAATGGCTGGTGATCATCTTTGTAGTCCTGATCATCATGTCTCATCTCTAACCAAGTCTTTCTGTGAACATTTTCACCGTGTGAAGTGCCATTAGGGCGCTTTTTGCCAACACGTTCAGGCACTGAGGTGAACTCATCAAGCACAGAGTAAATGCTCAATGCTTTTAATCCCACTGGGGCTTCATCATCCCTCACAGAAACAAGCTTCATAGAACCACGCCCAATTCCATACTCGTTCTCATACTTTAAATAGACCATGATCCATTCAATTGGCGGAGTACCATCGCTTTTGGCCTCATGCATCGTCTGCAGGTAGGCGCCTGTTGGGAACCTGTAGTCAGCGCTCTTGTCCAGCTCGAACTTGCAAATTTTTTCAGCAACTGTCTTTGAAACATTTTTCTTAATATTTTCAGGTCCAATGTAGTCGCCAAAGTCCTTATGGAGAGCTAGATGATCTTTCCAGATGGTATGTGGCATAAGAAACTTATCGAGCTCTGAAGGCTTGGACTTCAGGTTTCCAAGAGCGTTGTTAAATTCAGAGAGCCACGCAGTAACCAACGCATTGACATCATGGTGCTTAATATTGACCGGATCAGGATGGAGGTCACCATAGATACGTTCCTGAGGAATGTCTTTATCAAAGGGCTGCTCCATATAAGGAGGCGCGACATCGTTATATTTCTGAAGAACAGACATTATCCTTAATGTGCCTTAGTTTTCTTTGTTTTTAATCAATGTTCTTGACAAAACAGAAGTTGAAAGATTACAAGATTACAATATGTATTTTGCGTAAATATCTACTCTCTCATTTATCTTCTTCCCCTATATATATAAATACATATATATAAATATATGGCAGCACTACACAACACGCCGATCTACATGTTTTTGTGGGGTGGAATCAATGGAGCCAATGAGCTCTGAGAACACACTCTCGCATCTCCGAGTAAATATTCCAAATAGAATAGTTTGCTTTTAAGAAGGGAATGATGACTTTAAAAAGAGGAGAAAGAAGAGTTGACCTGTATTTGGGATTCTTGCTACAAATACCCATTGCTTTTTCGATGCTTGGAGTAGGCACAGGAAAAAGTGGAGAAGTAGGGATTTCGGTGGGGAGGTCAACACTCTTCCTATAGTAACATGTGTGGCCCTGTACCCCATTGCAGGTATTGTAGACCGGAAACTATGCACCGTACACAAGTCATATGTTATGGATGTACACTTATAAAAGCCTCCCATAGTTGGTGGCGATGCTACTTAGATATCAGGAATAAGCACATCGTTCTCCGGCCTTATATCCGGAACACCTGACAACCAGATAGCCCTAAAGAAGAAATGTGTCATCGATCGGACTACGGACAATGTGGATCAATCCCCACCTTGGGGAACCCGCTCTGGGGTGCCTCGAAATCGAAACGCGACTTGTTTCTGGGCGATGATCGCTGGGTCCGTACAGATGCGAAGCACTGGATAGTACGGAACGGCTGTAAAATTGGAATAGCTCCCAGAATCATGGAACTGTCGTAGTCCGTCAGCTGTTAGTGTCTTTGCAGAAAATTTTTGGTGTTTATTTTTCTTTCTGTATCTGTGCCGCTTGGTGCAGTTAATTGCACACCGCATTTGATTCGTGTAGGTATAGTCCACTATACTTTGCCTACACTTTTATCAGTTCTAGAACATTCCTGCACCCATTGAAGTATATGCCATTGGCTTCAGTGGTGGATGTTCTACAGCACTAAGCTCTTTGAACTTCAATTCAGTGCCTGTGTCGTTGTTGAAATGGATATTGATAACAGCGCCTTTGTTACCTGTAGAGTCACAGTAGTTAGGCGCACTGAAAACAGTGATACACTTACCATCGTGCTCAACAGAGTAGCCATCCATGCGGACCTCATGAGAACGAATCACACCCTTAAGCCCATTGAGTGCACAGAACTTCTGGGTGATGTCAGGACCGAACTGCACACCGATACCACGTTTCGATGGAGCATATCCGGGCATAGGCTGTGGATCAGTCCAAAGGAGCTCCATCTCGTAGCCTTCTTTAGGATTGACTCTCTTAACGACTTTTTTCCTCAACTCATCCAGTGTTACATCAGGCTTCGAGAACAGACCACCGTGCATAACGAGATAGTCTTTGTTGAGAAGAGTCATCAATGGTAGTGAAACAAACATACGTTGGAACATCACATGTGCACGGTCCCCGTACTTATGTTTCACCTCATCTTCAAACCCATACATCTTGTTCATGTCGCTTGTTTCGTGATTACCTCTGTTGAGGTGCATTGTATTTGGATAAAGTAGCTTGAAACACATGAGCGTCAGAATAACCTCACACGACCACGAGCCTCGGTCAACAAAGTCGCCATTGAAGAGGTATCCGTGTGCTTCAGAAGGGTATCCATTGGTTTCAAACATATGAACCACATCGTAGAACTGGCCATGGACATCACCAACAACAGTAAACTCTGAAACTGACATTGAAGTCTGGCTAATCTCCTTGAAAGCCGGTTCGTTAGAGAAAATCTCGTTGCACTTGATCAACAATGCGTAGACGTATAGTTTTGGCAACTTGCTGCCGTTTTGGAAAAATTCAATGAGTTCCTTAATCCAGGACTTATCCAAACCATTAATACTGATCTCATTGTCCTTGCTAACCTGAATATCTAACTTTGGTCCCTTGTACGTATCGTAATCAACGGTAAGAGACGCAATGCTCTTGCCTTTGAACATCTCTTCTTCAGCATCCTCATCTCTAATAGCCTTTTCAAAGTTCAACCTCCTCACGAGTTTTTTCAGCTCAGAAAGTAGCTTAGAAGCACTAGTATCTCCAGGCTTCAACTTCAACACCGTTTCCAAGTCTACCTGCGCCTTTTTGTACTGGAGAATAGCCCTATGAGCCACCGCACGACGATAGTACGCCTTCACATATCGGGAATCGCATCCAACGCTTTTATTGCAATCATCTATAGCAGCACCGTACTGCTCGAGACTGATCTCCGCTTGGGCACGATTGGCAAAATAGATGGCGTTCGAAGAGTCGAGACTAATGGCCGTTGTATAGTGCTCAATGGCCTCGTCGAAGCGACGTAGCTTGAGGGAGTCATTGCCACGTTTCTTGGCCTCTTCCGCTGCTTGGGACATATAACACAGTAATAAGTATATATAGAGACACGGATATATGTGTATACTTGAAGAAAAGATAATAAAGATAATGAAGTCTGTAGGAAAAAAGTTTTCTAATGCTACAGTGTGCATGTATGGTGTCCGGGTGAAATAACTCGTAGTGTTTGGGTGTGCGGTGAGCGGGTGAGCGGTGAGCGGTGTGCGGGTGTTGTTTTATGACCCCAGAGAACAATGAAGGTGAAGAAGAAAGCGGTAATTTTCTGGTAAACCAGCCAAAACACAGTGCAACAAGGACGGTTCACCGCCTTCTTATTCTGTGATTTGTTTTAGCTGACCGGTAGTGTACTGCTTGTGTTTTTACAAAGTTTGAAATGGATGCTGCTATGGATAAACAACGAGTTTCGCTACTGCTTAACATCAACACTCTACTTATCCAGCGTTCTATAGCGATCCAACAGCAGATACACACGCAAGGCTCAGCGGTGAATCCCAAGCTCCAGTCTCTGCTGCAAGACCTGCTGAAACGTCTGCACGCAAATCTAACTTGTATTGGCGAGTTATCTGATAAGCACAACAATCCAGGCGCCAACCAAAACAAGGTTGTTTTCCCTATAATTATGGCGCCGCCGCAAGACATGCTGGATTTGACAGACATCTATCTGCAACTACAGAAGATGTTTCCTGAAGGTGTACAGGTGCTCCAGAGACGGCAGATGATTATGAAACAACAACAACAACAACAACAACAACAACAACAACAACAACAACAACAGCAGCAGCAGCAACAACAACAACAGCCACATCAACCGCCGCCGCCACCACAGGGGCAGCAGCAGGGATCGCAGTTCTGGTGACACGATATATATATGATTTTATCCGGAGCTGACAGGCGGTATTATAGCTACCTCATCGTGGTCTCCCAGCATTATATCTTTATCTAGCACATTGACATATTGTAGATTAACACAGACACCGCAGTTTCGAACAACAAACTGCTCAAACTCACGGGAGTACTGCGTTTCAAAGAACCGTAGCAGTATCTCTACCGACGTGATGCCCGATATTTGCTCTTGCTGTTTCTTAGTGAAGTCAGACGCCGGTCCGAAGTAGTGGATAGTAACCATTGCAGGCTGTCAATACGATCCGATACAATGACGAAGGGGGTGGTGGAGAAGTCCCCGAGTTCTAGTCTCTAGTCTCGATGGACTACGTCTATCTTTCTGGACCCTTGCTTTTCTTTTTTTCAGAGTCCCTCAAACTCGGAGTCTCCGCGACGTCACCCCCCGGAAGTTGCCTGGAGGGCAATATAAGGTTTTCACGGGCAGCTGCCGTGTACATAACATGGCGTTGAGATACGGGAAGTACTGCAATGGCCTAACCCAAATGATACGTACGGGTTGAGGGTCCTTACATGCCTGATTGACGTGATTGGGCTACACGCAGGAGGACAGGCATTCAAGAGGTCTTTTTGTGTGGGACTCTGCTAAAGCGAGCTGTACAAACAGAGAGATACGACCCAGGTTATTACACATGTTGACTAGGAGAAACCTCATACCGTTCTCCTACAATAGATGACGACGACGCACGCCTAGATAGCGAGCGTATGGAGGATTGAACTTTGTGCCTCGGTTCAACCCGAAGTAGCCCCGTCACCACTATCGCCACTCGCAACAATCATCTACCATCTTTCCGCGAACTAACTACCCCTTCTGGGTCTCCCGTCAGGTGTTGCGGAAGTCGCGTCATGAGCAACTGTTGAAGGGTACAATAAAGATGTAGACCGAGTATCACCGAACCACATAGTCCCACCCCAGTGCCAGTCGCAGAAGCTGCCCGTGTGGGTACGCACGCTATGAAACCAATCCCAATCGCTGTAGATCTTCTGCCAGCTGGGAAGTCCCCGCCAGCAGCCCTGCCTAAGCCCTGAAGCCCGTAGGGCTTTTGAAAAGGCTTTCAATGCGCTACAGGTGGCGGACCAAAAGCCCTGCACACCATGGGGAAAAAAGAAAAAAAAAGAATTTCCAGTCCCGTAAGTCCGTGCTATCCTATTAGACTGGCATTTGTGGTTTGCCTACAATTAATATATTTACAAATGAACAAGACTGAAGCACTATATTTCAATGGAGATTGACTAGTGAACTCAGAAGTTGAGGAATGCTCTGGAGTGCATCAGTCTTTATATATATGAACAGCCAAGCGGCTGAGCCCCTCGGCGTAGTCCCGTGCAGGCATTCTTAGTCCCATGGTAGTCCCTACAGGCTTATTTCACGAAGGAATAAACATGCTTAGAAAAGTTTTTGAGTAGATACAAAGGAGTCCCTGCTCCAATCATCGTCCCTTTACCTCTAGAGACTTTGGCGGATATTACCACTAAAACTGTGCTTGGTGATTTGTGTCTTCATTTATCCTTTTGCCATATACACTTACCTCAAATGGTCTCGCTAAGGTCTATACCGGCTTTGCTAGTCACAAGACTCACCTCCTCAGCATGGAACACCCGTCCTCTGTATGGGCTTCCCCTTAATTTTTGCATCAACTTCTCACCAGTATTCATATGGCTGTGTATCTTCAAGAATGCTGGCCTCATACCGACAAGCTGGCGGCCGCAAATACACGTGCGGCTCGCTTATGATTGGGATGCTGCCTTCTTCTCCGTTTCGTATTTACCCTTGTGGATCATCATCTCTTGTGGTTTTACTGCTCTTTGGTACTTGGTTGTTGTTCCAAACTTCGCTAATCAATACAGATTGCCACTATCACCATTATTTACTTCTTTTAAAGACTTGGAAAACAACTATGAGTGTCAGCTCCTTGATAATGATCAGCCTCCAACACGAAGCGTGGATGACGACTCTCTTTTTGACAGCGATGTCAACCCTACTCCTGAAGACGTTGCCGTTGCTATCCCTGTAGATGTATCAAAAATTACTCGCATCAATGCTCTACACATTACGCCTATCCTTTTCTTCTTGATCTGGCCTGTTCTGAACACCGTCCACTACTTTGCCACTCCTCTATCCATCCCAAAAGACCTCATCGCATGGTTCTTCTACGTCCTGGGTCACATCACCTTCCCTATACTAACAGCTGTATGGCTCTACATATTCCATCCACAGGGTGCTCTTAAATCGTTCTCATTTGCACTGGGATTCCAAAATATAGCTGGTGTATGTACACATCTCCTATTCCCGAACGCCCCTCCATGGTTTATCCACCTTTATGGCCCTGATGCTGACGCAAATTACGAAATGCCAGGATATGCTGCTGGACTCACAAGAGTGGACCTTGCACTGGGAACACACATGCACTCAAAAGGTTTCCACAAGTCTCCTATTGTGTTTGGTGCTTTTCCATCGCTGCACTCTGCGATGGCTTTCCAAGTGAGCTTGTTCATTTGGTACTATGCGCGGTCAAAACTCTTGAGAACTTGCGGTATCTTGTTTGTATACATTCAATGGTGGGCTACAATATATTTAGATCATCATTTCAGAATCGACTTGATTGCAGGAGCTGCTTACGGTATTATTGCTTTTGCTGCAGTATATCCATATATGAGAAAGAAAGAGCAGGAGTTTTTGAATGCTAGACTAAGAGGCGATTTCAATAAAGGCTCCACAATGGGAATGAGAGTCTTTAAAGGCTTGAAAAGAGCCGAAAAATTTTTCGACCCATACAGATAGACTTTTTTTATTTGCATTTTACCCGATACCCCCATCAATTCCTTTTACAAGTCACGTCTTTTGTTTTGTTTGCATTTATTGCCCTGTTAAAACGGCGCCATAAAATCTCTTATTTTGTACGTATTCTAGGCTTTAACTAATGTATCTCCACACCAAATGCTATGTAAGAAAGTGACTCTTGAAGACGATCAAACTCCTTGCACCGCTGAAAGCGCCCATTTATCCCAGGCGTGATACTTTATCCCGTATGTTGACTTCGGTATCTGTGATTTTATATCTTCTAACTTAACTCTTTGGGAAAGTACTCCTTCAAAATATGCAAGAGCTTCCAGGAAATAGTCAAAAGCTTCTTGAAGTTGCTTTCCGGCTCTCTTACGCTCACATTTAGTATTGTACGGGTCTTCAAACTTCAAAGCCTTATTAATAACATTAACATATTGCAGTTTCAGGGACATCATTAGAGAAGTAAGCTCAATCTGTTTTTCACAAATATCAATCATCAATTGAACATATTCTGGATTTGGACCATGTGGCTTCCTTTTATTAGTTACAATCAAAGGTGGGTGTAATATAGACTCATTTCTCTTTTGAAAGGCAGCTTTTACATGTGCTTCAGCGTATAATTTCTCTTCAAGAAGTTTCTTAAGCTTTGTTTGTAACTTCTTAATGAGGTGATTGAGGACATCGTCATTCAATTGCTTGTTTTCATCTAGCTCACTTTTGAGAGTAAGAGTTTTTTTGATTTCGGATGTGCCAATCACGAAGTCATCATCTTCCAAATTATCAAGTGTAGAGTTAAAGGACGCAATCTTCAAAGTTATATTATCATTGATGTGGGCAATAGCTTCAGATGCTAACGACATTTTTGTTTTTACTGGCGGAGGGGGGATAAAAGACTGTGGTGTTCTAGTAAAAGAAAGACGCCAATACTATTAATTCTCTGAAAAACACCTTTAAAGTTACGCACAAAGAGGAGCTGTACCTACATTATATACATTACATAATTTTCATAAGTGTTTCTGTCTTTACCCCCTCTGGTCTAATCTTCTCATAATTCGCTCACAGTATCAGAGATGGCGGAAAAAAGAGTCATTCTATACTACTCATTGCCCTCTCCAGTGCCTGCGCACATTTAACACAATCCTCAAAAGTATTATAAAGAGGAACTGGTGCAAGTCTGATGACGTCAGGCCTTCTTTCATCGCCAATGACTCCATTACAGCGGAGAACATCAAATACTGAGTCCATAATCCCGGGATGAGTTGGTGAGGTGCGTGGATAGAACAACAGTGACAGTTGTGAACCTCTCTGGTCTGCATCAGAAGGTGTCAAAATTGTAAAGCATTTGCCTGATTTCGAAGAAGTAGAAGAGACGTAGTATTTTGAACTTTTCAAAAGTTCCTCCAAGTATGAAGTCAGTTTAAGGGACTTTTCCCTTATCTTTTTAATGCCACCAAACTTCTCGAATAACCCAAGCGAGCTTTTGAGAGAGACGACGTCAATAACTGAAGGATTGCTCTGTCTAAATCCCAGAGCACCAGCAATTGGTTCGAACTTCTCAAGCATCTGGAATCTCTTTGAGGCATTGTTGCCCCACCAGCCAGCTAAACGAGCCATGTGACCATCACCATCTTTGGCCAACACACTGTGCTTCTCATGGACAAAGATGCCGGAAATAGCACCGGGACCGGAGTTCATGTACTTATAGGAACACCACACAGCAAAGTCGACACCCCATTCATGTAATTTTAAAGGAACATTGCCAGCAGCATGAGCTAAGTCCCATCCAACAACTACACCATCAAACTTGTGAGCAAATGCTGTAATTGATGCAATATCAAAGAGTTGACCAGTGTAATATTGAATGCCAGGGAGCATACATAGTGCAAGGGTATCTTTGTTATCTTCAATAGCACTCAATATATCCTCAGTTCTTAGAGTAGACTCTCCTTGACGGGGTTCCAACTGGATCATTTCGACATTTGGATCGTACCCTCGCAGTCTGATCTGGTTCCAAATGGCATAGAAATCTGAAGGGAATGAGCCCTTTTCAAACAAAATCTTGCATCTAGAACCCTGAGGTCTGTAAAAAGCTACCATAAGAGCGTTGAGATTAGCAGTCAGTGACCCCATTACTGCGACCTCATTCTCCAGAGCACCAACAACGGGTGCCAATAGCGGAACGACAGGTAAGTCGATGTCCATCCAGGAGGTCTTACCCATTGCT
This sequence comes from Petasospora xishuangbannaensis, assembly GCA_030585085.1. Taxonomy (NCBI): domain Eukaryota; kingdom Fungi; phylum Ascomycota; class Saccharomycetes; order Phaffomycetales; family Wickerhamomycetaceae; genus Petasospora; species Petasospora xishuangbannaensis. The sequence continues at coordinate 42,160 of JAJMBV010000042.1, forward strand.
AGACCAGGGTGACTAAAGTGAGACTCTACAGCCTTTGAACCCCAAGCATCAAGTTCCTCATTGATTGACTTGCGCGTTTGATTCGGCATGAGACCCAGTGAATTTCCACAGAGATATGTCACCTGGTCCTGAGCGTTGCATCCCTCGGGAGCCTTAATGCCCATGGATTGGAAAGTTGGAATCGTAAAATCCGCTCTTAAGCTCTTCCAATCACAATCAAGAGCCCTTGCTTTTTCAATTGACATTTCTCCACTTGATCCTGTAGTTCCTACTCGATCTCACATTGCATTTCTGTCTTCTGTCCTAACTCCCGCTTGGTGGTTTCAAGCATCCGTACACCATTACAATGTGGACGAACCAATTATCTGTGAGATTTGTTGCTAATAAGGAGGTATAGAAGCCGAGTTAGAGGGATTTAAGTGGTATACTTTCCTTTTTCTTACCATTTCTGTCGTAAAAGTACTACAATGGCATACTGGGAATATCGCTATTTTTTTTAACCTGATGTTCTGCGTTGAGGTAAAGAGAAGGCAGAGGAGCACCGCGCGCTTACCGGATTTGGCGGTGTTGATGTTTCCGAAGTCTAGTATAAATAAGGAGGTACCACCCTTCCCCTTCTTTCCAATAACCGCCGATAGGTCAGGCTCCAAAAATCCTTCACCGAAGCAAAAACTCTGGCTTGAACTGACAAATATTTGTGAGGCCATATCATCCACATTAACTACGTCGGTCACATTAATCACACCAAGATCACGACCTGCGGCAGCGACCACGGCGGCACTGACAGCCGCTCTTTCTTAAGGTGGAAAGGATTTCCTGAACCGCTTTAACTAACACGATGAACCTCTCCGATCCGGGATACTTACCACCGGTGTGCTCTTTCATCGTCTATCCTCGACAGTCCATGGATGAACCATCTCCAGAATCACAAGACATAGAAGAAGAAACGCCCAGCACTAAGTATGCAAGCAGTGAATTCCGCCCAGAGAACACGACTACAAGCTCCTTAGCTGCTGCTACTAGTATACTTCCCAGCGGAAAATCGAGTAATGCCAAGGAACTTGGCAATGCTAATAGAACAGCAAGAGAGAGAACTATCAGCAAGCATGATGTAATGTACAATTCTCTTGCCAGTCATGACACAACAGAACCCCAGTCAATGAACGGAATTCCTTCCTCTCCGTTATCCAAACAAGAGACCTCTAACTTTTTTCAGGGCACAGGCCCTATATACACCTACGACTACTCGACCTACAGCAAACCCTTAGACCCATCTGAGGTAACGGTTGGCCCGTTTGATACAGAGATCCGACCGCAGGTATTGCAATCGAAGTTCAACGGGGGTTCTAGTTCATTTAATTCAAGTTTTAACAAACGGAGTAGCAGAAAAGGATTCCCCAGTTTTCCAACGTTTGTGTCTTTTCAAACAATTGATGAACCTATACAAACACAGAACATCCTGAGCGATGACTTGAGTCTCGCAAACTTGGATACCAGCTTTCCTGAACCTAGGCCTCTCCAGGAACTCTTTGTTTTGGATGACCACCTCTTTTCTTCGGCTCCCACTACAGCTAATACAATAGCTCCACCATTAAGTTCTATTCTTCCAATCCCAAAGGTACAGCAATACCCAATTTTTAAAGCAATATCAACGGAATCAGCTAAAGATCCAAGTACTTTTTTCCCCTCATCTAGTTCAAGTGCGAACATTTGTTTCCCTTCAACTACTCTTCTACAGCAAACAGTACCAAGCAATGTAACTAGCTTCATATCTCTACCCCCAATTAAGGACCTTTTCCAATCTTCATCTGTCCCCAGTACCCCGAAGATTCTCCAGATTAGAAACCATGAAGATACAAACAACAGAGTGGAACATGCCCTCCTTTCGCAAAAAGATTCGATTCCATCTTCTCCTTCTACACTTGGTTCTGACATGCCTTACCTTCCAGAAAAAAGAAAGAGAAAACTGATTTCTCTTAATTCTTCGCCAATTAAAACTCGAAAACCTCGTAAACGTCGAGCACCTCCTATTGCTGCCAGATCTAAGAGTGGCTGCTGGACTTGTCGTGTACGCAAGAAGAAGTGTAGTGAAGAGAAGCCCTTATGCGCACAGTGCCTTAAATTGGGACTATGCTGTGATGGGTATAGTGAAGAACGACCACAATTTATGGAAAATCCATATTCGCAAAGAGTTAGATTGGATGAAATCAAGCTGCAGACTTCCAAAATTAAGAAAGTCGGTATTAAGAAAAAAAGTTCGGAATGATGCTATACATCGTGATAAGTTGATAAAAAAACTGCTAATGATGCTACTTTAACTTTTATTAATGCAAAAAGGATTACATACTTCCATAAGGATAGTAGCTACCAGGTGGGTACTTCCCACTTTTATGTTCATATTGTTTCTGTCCAGGCTGTGGCTGGGTAGGCTTACAAGGTGTTTCTGGAACTTGAACAACAGGTTGATTATCATAACCAGTACCGTATGAAAAATGCTGAGGATATGGTGAACTGGCTTGAAATGACTGAGAGTAGATTTCAGAGAACTGCTGGAAAGCAGGTGACGTATTTTGTTGTGGTGTGTGCTGTTGATTTTGATGTTGCTTCTGAGGTGGTGCCACTGATTGGAATGTTGGATAGTAGTTATTGTACGGCATATGAGCAGAATTGGAGTTGCTGTAGTTGTAATATGAGGAACTGTTTCCAGGCAAAAGTGTGCCGCTGTAACCGGAGTAAAGAGGATAGGCAAAGTTGCTATTACTATTACTTTGATGAACTTCAGGTGTTGCTTTCCAATTCATTGTGTATGGAACACCGGATGGCTTTGCGTTTGAGTCCAAGCGAGTACCATCGACAAGGGAATCCACCATAGTAGCATAATGACTCTGGTTGGAGTGAATAAAATGGTCTTCCAACTCGTGAGCATTGAAAACAGTAGACGATTCTTTTTCTTTACTACCGAGCCGTAATGCAGCAAGTTTCGAGGCATTAAAAACTTCTTCACTGATGGACTCAATACTTTCATCATCAGAAGAATTGGATGACTCTATACGCTTTCTTTCTGAACCTTGTTGAGCCTGCTTTCCTTGCTTCACATCAGAAACCAGTGTCTCAGGTAGCCTTACAGGCATTCCAACAACATGCTTTTCTCTCCTATTCTCCTTCTTTTGAGGCCTTTTATTTGTAGCACTTGGTGAAGATCCTTTGCTTTTCGACATTTTCATCTGATATTTCTTATATGTTTCAATAATATCTTTACTGAGTATAACTTCGTTCTTTTCAGTGTCATAAGCGATACCATTTGGACGAGATATCAATATCTTCTTGGCCAAGTGAGAAACTGAGAGCAATCTTAACGAGTCCTCCTTCTCCTGATCATGTGCAGCGTACGTTCCAATAAGACGAGCCTGACTTTCCTCGGCACGGAATATATGATCATCATCAAAGTCCTGTAGCATTCTGTCAATCGGAGTGAACTCTTTGATACCAACATCTTCATCAAAGTATTGGTCTCTCGAGGGTCTTTTTACCAACTCAGTTCCATTCTTGATTAAGATGAGGTTTGTTAGTTTGGCGGATACCACAAGGAAATGGAAGTTTCTATGAGAGTAATATACACCAATTTTAGAATTCTTGAGCCATGAAAATACAATCCGCAAGAACGGTAGTAATTTTAGACTCTTTTCTTGACTTGACTTCCAAAAATCAACGAAGGACTCTTCAACCAGTGTGATATACTTCAAAGTAAATTTCAAAAGGGCTTTACACAATTCTGAGAGAGAGCTAGAAGAGCCTCCGCGTGTATCTAACGCAGTAATACCACCAATAAGCATGAGAAGTATTCTCTCAAGGAGAAATGTGCTATCTCCTTCAGATGTAAGCTTCTGGATTTGTTTAAGCCAATCATTAGTGAGGTCTTCAACCTTAGTTCCGTTGACCAAGATGCCTTCGGTACGCATCCACGAATTGGAAGCAATGTGATAGCCATAAAGGCAGAGGAAGTACACACTAATATATTCAGTCCTATCTTTAGATGTGGGATTATTCTCCATTCTGAGCGTGTTAAGCTTATCAATGACAGGCTTAGCATTTCGGAGGATGGCCTGGAAGTTCTTCGAACCAAGGGGTGAAGGGATTCTCGAGGATGACGACCTCAAGAACTCATACGCAGCATACATAGTCATGCCTTTAGAGTTGTATATCATACCAATCTGATTTCTGGCTTCACCAAAAGCGGGAAGAAGGAGCTCGGCCAAATGACACATTTGCAAAGCTTGGTGAAAGTCTTCAGTTGAGGGACTCTTGGAGCCCTTCTCAAGAAACTGAGCAAGAGATGATCGATAGCGAGACACTGAGCCGATGAAGAGCATAGCACGGTGGCTGACATACACAATCTTTACAACCGCCTTCTGATTCGTGATAGGCACCTGGATAGCTTCTGGGTCAAGCGTGAGGTTGAGTTGCTCATAGAACGAGTCTGGAATCATGGGTCCAAGGTTAAACTGTGTGAGGATATGTTTGAGAAGGTCATATAAAAAATCACGGGAAATCTTGGCTGTCTTGAGGAACTTGGCATTTAACTTACGAAGCTCTACAGGCTTGCGGTGTTTGTAGCGTTCAGCTTGTAGTGCCAAGGCCTGATGCTGAGCACTATAGTACTTGAGGACTGGATGAAAGAAATCAGTCCACGCACGATCAATGAGGGCCTCAGAAGTCTCACTAGACGGTGTAGATTCCGTCTTTTGAGCCTGGGGAAGCTGTTGTGTGGACTGTGGGTCATAGACACCAACCGTAACATTGAGATCCTTAAGAATCAACGGTACCAAGCGGCCACGAATAAAGTTCAGAATACCATTGATGAGGATACTGTCTGGAGAGACCTGTGAAAGCGCTTCCTGAAGCTGTCGTCCCGTATCGTCGATGACGCTTAGAGCAGAGGATGTAGGCGGCGGCGATAGTTGTGACATCTCAAGCCTGATCAAGGAAAGAAGTACAGATCAGAACACAGAGAGGAGCAGTTACACAATAGCAGCTATATCTGGGAGAATGGAGGTAGAACTTGGGATAAAGGGATTCTTGAGAAGAGCAACAACACAAAGATCAAGGGGTGTCCCATGGAAGCGCTTACCAAGGGTTTATGTCTCTTGATGCCTCTTCGATGTTTGGGCAAAAGGTTAGCAGTGAAAAACCCGTTCGAAAATGGCAGTACAATCATGTCAGCTTTTAAGGGCAATAACAATCATTCAATTATAGAAGAGCCTTATATTTTGAGGCCTAATCTCAACTTCAAGGACATATCACGCCAACCACACAAGAGTTACACGTTGTCTTTGCAAAAAGTGGTATCTTTATACTGGAATGCGGTATGTATGGGAAGCACAGGGAAGGGTGGTGCACCATTGTTCTCAAGCGAGGGAGATCGTGTGACGATAAGGTGTGGGAACGATCGTACTTAGTTTCCTAAGGAAGAAATGTATAAGCGAGGTATGTCAGTATCGAATGAAGTGCAAGCACTTCCTAGAGAAAACACAAAGCAGAAATCATGTTTAATGCATGTTTTTGGTACGTCGTATCTAATGACACTGTTAGTTAAACACTGATGTTAAGCAAATAACGAAGTGGCCTCGCTGGCGCAATCGGTAGCGCTTACGACTCTTAATCGTACGGTTGTGGGTTCGAGCCCCACGTGGGGCACTTTCGCTTTTTTTTTGCACCAAACAATCTTTTTTGAGGTGCACTACACACAGCCTTGGCCCTTTGGTTCTGACTATACTTAATGCTTTAGTATCTCCTCCATTCTCTTTTACGGGCAATATTAGGTACAATTTATAGAAGTTCTAAACCTATACTCTATGTTTTGCTGTTTAATAAATCAACCTATGAGCATATATACTCGTTATTGTAGTTCCTTTAAGCCAACTAAACAAATGGCATGGTTTTGAGTTTTGGCAAATGCATCTAGTTCTAGTTATCGTAATCGATGTGTGAGTGAACATACATCGCCATACAAGATATAACCCAGAAGCTTCCACAGTTAACCTTTGCATTTTCTAGTAGTCGATTATACAGTTGATGGTGACTCTCTCTATGTTCCTTTGCGACCATCTCCTTGGCTTCAACAGGATTTACCAGTTCAGCATTTCATTCACGACTGTACACATGTTCCAATAACTTCTACAGGATTTTATACATTTGTTAGGTTTTGTGGCCCTTTATGAACTTACGATCTCTAAGAAATAACTCTCCACATTGATTACTTCAGCTTAGATCATCGCGCCTTCGCGACCACTATACAGAAACCCTCACTAAGGGCATCTTTTCGCCCTTTTCAGAATCTCGGTTTCCATTTCACCTTCAACAGCTTACCTCTTCTTCCCTTCGTTTCTATTTTCTTCGATATTCTTCCAATATTGGCTATTAACAATTTTTCTTACTAGGGCAGTCCGGTTTTACTTGTTCCTGGAAGGCAAGAGAAGTGGGCTACTATAAGGATATCTACTTAAGCTGAAGTGATGAAGGTTCTTTGCGTGGCAGAGAAGAACTCAATCTCAAAGGCTGTTGCTGGTATCCTAGGAGGTGGTAATGTGAGAACACGAGACTCGGGTTTCAAGTTTGTGAAGAACTACGAATTTACTTTCAACTTCCCCAATTATGGACGATGCAATGTGGTGATGACTGCAGTATCTGGGCATCTAAGCGGGATCGACTTCCCTCAAGAGTACGCATGGAACAAGGTGACTCCTGGGAAACTGTTTGATGCACCAGTGATCGAGAAGCTGACAGAAGATCAGAAAAGGATCTGTAATAACATTGAGAAGCTGGGACGATCGTGTGATCAGTTGATGATCTGGACGGACTGTGATCGAGAGGGCGAGTACATTGGGTATGAAATCCTTGAAGCTGCACGTAAGGGTAATCGCCAATTCAATCTAGACAACACATGGCGTGCACAGTTCTCTCACCTAGAGAGAGATCACATCTATCGAGCTGCTACGAATCCTAAGAAGCTTGATAAGAAGGCCATAGATGCCGTTCGTACACGAATGGAGCTCGATCTGCGAACGGGTGCGGCATTCACAAGATTTCTCTCTGGTGTTTTTAGGTCACATATAAAAAGCAGTAGTAGTGGTAAGGACAAAACAACTGTTGTATCATATGGTTCGTGTCAATTTCCCACACTGGGCTTCGTGGTAGATCGCTACAAGCGTGTCAAGAGTTTCACACCCGAGACATTTTGGTTCATCAAGATGCTTGTGCACAAGGATAAGGAGAACGTACCATTCACATGGAAGAGAGGTCGACTATTTGATAGGCTTACAACGCTGGCGATATACCAACACTGCCTTGAGGCCGATAAGGATACCGGAAAGATCATATCAATCAAGGCACAACCCACATCAAAATGGAAGCCTTTGCCACTAACGACCGTTCAGTTTCAAAAAGCGTGCTCAATGTACTTCAAAATGAGTGCAAAGGAGTCTCTTGAGGTGGCTGAAAAGCTGTATCAAAAAGGATTTGTGTCATATCCGAGAACAGAAACCGATATCTACCCTGAAAAGATGGACTTGAAGAACCTAATCTCGAAACAAGTTGGAGACAGACAATGGGGAGAGTACGCACAAGGACTTTTGGATAGTGAATTCAGTACTCCTAGGCATGGAAAGAATAACGATGAAGCACACCCGCCAATCCATCCTGTTCTTTGGTGTGATCAATCGGCATTAAACCAGAAGGAGAAGACAGTGTATGAGTATATTGTGAGGCACTTCCTAGCCTCATGCTCGACTGATGCGAAGGGCGAAACAACGACTGCAGAGCTGCTTTGGGGATCAGAATCTTTTTCGGCGTCTGGCTTAGTTGTGCTACAGAAAAACTACCTTGAAGTATTCAGATATCAAAAGTGGGAATCCAGTGCGCGGCTACCTAATTTTGTAATGGGCGAAGATGTGAAACTGTATTCAGTTGACATGAAGGATGGTAAGACTTCTCCACCCAGTTTCTTAACCGAGACCGAGCTTATCGCACTTATGGATGCCAACGGAATTGGAACAGATGCAACCATTGCTGAACACATCGAGAAGATTTCCGAACGTGAGTACATCATCAAACAAAAGAAACAAAACAAACAATTCCTCATCCCAACCACTCTTGGAATGGGACTTGTTGAAGGATTTGAGAAACTGAACTTGAATAATTCTTTGACCAAGCCATTTCTCAGAAAGATGATGGAAGCTGAACTCAGGATGATTTGCGAGGGAAACAAGTCCAAAAGTCAAGTTGCAGAGGAGTTGATATTACTCTTTAGGGACTCATTTGCACTATCAGTACAGAATCAAAGATCCATTGTTGATACATACTTAAACTACAAACGTGTTGCTGAGGCTGCATGACGGAAATGAGAAACACATCTCTATACATTATTAACGATAGCTATGATTAACAATATACCAATGGCGGTTCGATCTCGGGGACCATCCCAAACGTAAACTCTTGCGCCTCAAACTGGTTTTTGATATCATCACTGAGTTCATCAGCACTAATTCTTTCTGGTTCCAGATCACCTTGCTTGAAAGAAGGTGTGAATTGGCCGCTTGATATGTTAGGTGAATTGCCAAAGCCACCATAAGATCCGGGCCCAAACGCAGAGGGCTGTGTAGATTGACCAAATGGCGCTGTAGCAGCTTGATTACCAAATGCACTTGACCCAAATGGTGATGGCGAAGAAGATATGCCAAACCCAGAAGAACCAAACGCAGTATTTGAAGGCGACTGACCAAATGATTGGACTCCTTGTGAAGAAGCTTGCCCGAATGCTGACGCGGAAGAAGGCTGACCAAATACTGAAGTGCTCCCTGAAGATGTTTGGCCAAAGCTGTTGGAGCCTCCAGCTAAGGTCTCCCCGAGTGGGGAAGATGTAGTTGATGGTTTATTTACAGCCAGAGAAGAGAATGGCGAAGTAGAAGATGTTGGCACACCACCAAAACCCGAATTTCCAAATGCTGAAGAGTTAACTGGCTGTACAGATTTCGTACCGAATCCACTAGATCCAAACCCTGAAGCTCCAAATGCAGAAGTGTTATTTGAAGTGCCCAGTGATGATGCCCCAAAAGCTGATGTGGTGGATACTCCAAATGTACCAAACGGTGAAGCTGTGTTGTTATTGCTGGCAGAAGCTCCAAACCCTGTCTGCCCGAAAGCACCCGTGTTCTGTGTGGTACCAAGACCATTCGATCCAAACCCTTGTGACCCAAATGCTCCTCCTCCAGTTGCTTTTGTTGAGTCTAACGATGAACCACCAAAAGGTGCTGACGAAAAGCCAGAAGTCCCAAATGCTGATCCTGCGGCACCAGAGCCCATCGACTGAGATCCGAACGCACCACCAGCACTACTCTTACCAAATGGTGAAGTTTGCGACCCGAATGGATTCGAGCCGTTGCTATTGCCTGACGAGCCAAATGGAGAAGATACTTGACCGGAAGGTGCTGTTGTTTGCTGAAGGGAGTTTCCTGTCAGGTCAAGAGGACGAGAGATGAATGGCTTGGGTGTACTGTTAGGATCGTTCAGTTTCTGCTGAGCTGTGAGTTGGGAGTACCTGGCGGCCTTTCTCGAGTCGCGTCGGAGCTCATCAACACACATGCTCATATCTTGCAATCTGACATTAATAGTCTGTTCGTATTGAGGAATAGCGTTCTGCTGTTGAGCCTGATAGTAGTCCCACCTGTTCTCTTCGAAGCAGTAGTCTCTACCAGAAATCAGGTTCTCTGTTGCTGGGTACTGGAATCCCATCGAAGATGTCACTACAAACTCCATCTCTTGAACGGTATTGAGTGCGTCTTTGAGCTCCTTTTCTCGGGAGTCCAAGTTTGCAGAATTCGCAAAGCGTTCCACTTCCTGCTTGACATTCTGCTTTGATGGAACGTATGATGATCCTCCATTGGTGCTATTCCTGTTTTCGTAGATATGTGGGAATTGGCATCTGTTCCCGTTACGACAGTTTCCTAAATAGTGTTAGTTCTCTGGTTAAGCGAAGGCGGGGGGACAACCCAAAAAAACGCCGTATTGAGTCATACCTTGTTGAAAGAATCGGCATGGAGGTTTTCTACCAGACATCTTCCGAGATTTTGGCCTTAGATTTTGGCACTGGCATGAGTTTTCAAAATGTCTTTTGTGTCTTCTTTTTGCGTAACTTGCACTTTAATGAGTCTCGGAAATCATCGAACGAGTTCGCGACACTATATTGGCACATAATGACTTTCTGGCCTGGTCATCTCTCTTTTACGTTACTACTAATACTACTATTGTCCTAGTTGAGTGTTAAAGGTAATTTCGACCCGAAATTTCTAGTAGTTATCCAGTGTTTATTAGAAGTGAAATGTGCAAAAAGCAATAAGAAGAAACTAAACATGAGCGAATCTGAAGCGAAGAACCGAAATGGAGAGAACAAAAAGAACAAGGGAAAAAAGGGACATAAGAGGCAAATGAAGCAAAAAATAACCATAAAAGACCATGTAATATCTCGGGATATTTGACACATGTAGCTAAGCTCTCTATATATACATATATATGAGTGTCAAGGGGACGAATTTCTTAGTCCATAGCACCAAAAACACCTTCATCATCATCATCATCATCATCATCATCGTTATGATCCTTTGGCGAGCCCTTACTACTCCCCATGCTCTTCTTTGGTACGTCCAAAAACCCGCCATTGGATATCGAACCCGGTTCGAACTTGGCAGGTGAGGAATCATGCATGATGGATGATGGTGGCATTTGGGTGATTGAGTTCATTCTCATTTTGAGATGGGACGAATGCTCTGGGGTATCAATAAGTGGTGAAGAGAGACGTGGAATGGAAGATGATGGGGTCTCGTTATACTTAGGGTTGAACTGGATGGATTCTTCGTCGATTGTGGGTGGAACGTCGACAGTGGTGTTCTTTGGAGAGCCTGGAACGTCGTTCATTGAGACCAAGATAGATGCGGCCTCAAGGAGCTGAACTTGCTGGTGCTTTGAAATCAAGAGCTTCTTCGTGACATTCCATTCAGGTGTGTGCTCCCATAGATGTTTGGCCAAGGATGAGACATGCTTGTAGCCTTTCCCGCAAGCCTCACACTTCAGCTCTTCTTTTAGCCGTCCGCTTTCGCCTTCGCTGATACGTCTAACAACAAACTCGCGTGTCAAGACAGGGACGGACGACGATAACTGTGTGGCATCTTTGTCCTTGTCCTTGTTCTTATGCTGCACCAAAAGGTGGTGATGATGATGATGATGGTGATGGTTGTGCTGTGGGGTATGCAGATGTTGGGGAGTGGCTTGGCTCTGAGATGGAGGAGGCGAAAATGGCGTTGCAGATGATGACGGGTACGGTGATCCGGTAGTACTGTTACTACTGCTGTTATGCTGGTGTTGTTTCTGAGGTATTGTGTAAGGTGCTGTTGCTGCCACCGAAGCTCTTCTTGACAGATGCGAGCTGGGGATATGTGAGCTTGAGTACGACGATGTCATGCCTGTTTGTGCTCTCCTTCTTGTCACTTTCTCCCGTCTCAAAAGCTAGTGTACAGTGTTCTCCAGCAAAAGAGCCTTAGAGTCCCTTGATAAGTGTGAGTAACTTTGTGTTTAGTCCGTTCAACAAGAGAAGGCGGCGTCAGAGCCCGTTGCGTCAACACCTTGAATAACGGGTTTTCTCTCACAAGTCTCGGTGCCACAGCTTTCCTAAAACCGGGATTTCTATATCTCTAGCCTCGGGTAGACTCTCTGGTAAAACAACAATCTCACAGCTTGTGGTTAGGTGGCTTGGGGCTAGATGGGGATTATGAGAGTGGTCTCGAGCAGGATCTTCGGTCTGTGGCATCGGTCCTGTAAGACGCAATTTTTTTTTCCTTTGTCCATTGTTTTTGCGTTGTGGGAAATTTTTCCATATTTCCTGATTAGGCAATTAGGGAGTTGACAAGACCTTTTTGCGCCAATTTGCGCACATAATTCCCCGATTAAGATGGGATAGTGCTAATCTCGATATAGGTTATAAGGGCATATAAAGGTAAAAGAACAGAAACAAGAAAATATGGTACGGAAATACAATTAAAGATAGAGACAGGGCCAAAGATAAATTAGCATGACAGTTATGCGGATGGGTCTGGTGGAGTGATTGGGATCGGATCAATTAGCCAATAGTGTACAACCATTGATCTAGAACTAGCAGATAAAGATGGGTAAGAGCATACAAAGATATATATCACTAGGAGATATATCTCAGGGTATATTTTAGAATATAGTTATCTATCTATACATAGGTATGAATACAACTACAGCAGCATACAATTAAAACATTGCGAAAGTGACTTGTTGAATATAACTTATGCCTATATAACGACCTATAAGGAACCACTTAAACGACGCAAAAAAAACGCGTCTATGATTTTCTCAGTAGAATGTTTCACATTCTAGTAGAGCCTTTCCCCTTCTGAGTCCAGATCTGAGAAGATTACCTCGACGTCGTTTGGGTTTATAGCTCCGGGTATCTTATATGTGGATAGCTTGTCTCTATTGAAAACACGGTCCAACTGGGCAAAGTCCTGCCTTATGTAGCTTGGGGTAATGCTTGAAGAGTTAACCCCTTCGAGGTTGATGACATACATCTTGTTACCATGAATCTTGAGAATCTCATCGATGATGCCTGATTTAGGCGCAAACGTGACGCCGTGCGAATGGATCTTAGTGAGTACCTCCTTTGCCATCTCGTAATGCTCAGTGCTCGTCACATCCACGGGCAGCAGATCTTCTTGATTTAAGCATAGTGGTTCATATATGATATAGTAACCATCACATTTGAAGTGAGGCTCACCAGTGTTGTGTTTCTTGTCCTCCAGGTATCCATAGTCAATCATCTTAGCAAGAACATCACCCTGTAGTGCTTTCAAGCGCAGATGAGCCTCCACATTTAATACCCAATTGTTACACAATGCTTGGGCGTTGCTTGTCACTTTCTTTGAGTCAAAGTCTATAACGAGGTCTTTACGATGCCTTGAAATAAGCGATAGTGATTCTTCTTGGTAATACTCGTCATAGATAGAGAGGAGAACTTCTCTGGGTCCATCATATTGTAGTTTTGAGAGATAGCTTCGATCCTCGAATAAATTGCTAATGTCCACAAGAAGAGTCTGGCATGACCACATCGCGCCGATGGCGATAAATCTTGTAAGACACCGTTCAAGGTCTACAAATTGTCTTGTAAATGAGAGACCAGTAGATGCTCTGTAAGTGAATGGGGAAAGTCGTCTGAGTTTGGATTTATGTTGATGCTCGACAAGTGGCGAGTCGCACCTCTGAAATGCCGTCCACTCTTCAACAACGCGCTTGTTGATGAATATCAACTCTTTCGAATCTGATTCACATTGTTTAGGAGATATATGGAAGAATGATGCAATAATGTTTCTGATGGTGATGATCTTGTTCCCTTCACCGGCTGCTTCAAAGTTGGAATAACTGAAGTGACGAACTCTTACCTTTGAAATAAACTTCTTTGCGTCTTCAATCTCGCCATCCAGAATATCTTCAATCTCGAAGCAGGCCACCCAGTAGTAGTCAGTCATGATAAATCGCCTCGTTGAAGAGTTGAGGCAAATAGATACACATTTGGAAAATCTCTTAAGGAAATTGTTCTTCTTTGTGAAATCCGATCCACTGATACGGTCCTTGTTAAAGTTTCTCTTTTTGGAGCCAAACACAAGTTCGTACCCTTCACCAATACCAATGTTCATGCTGACAAACTCGACGTGGACTAATAGTTTGTTCAGCATAAGGGTTTCTTTGTCGAAGATTCCCCAAGCGTAGGGGCTCTCACCACAGGACCCAATAGGTTTTAAACTGGTATAGCAATCCTTTCGTATCTCCGGGTGGTAGGTATCGTCATACTCTGAGAAATATTTTCTTAGCGAGGACTTGTTTTTGTAGAAAAACGCAGCATATATGTCCACAATATACCCCAGCACTTTATCCAGAAAGAGATCCCTGAAGTGGTGAGCGCTATAAGAAAAGAACTCTTGTTCCTTGACGATACATTGATACAGGTCCATGCACTTGATGTATTCAGTAAACGCAATCGCCTCCTTCGGGCGGCTCCGTACGTTCTTGGTCAATGCTTTCATGAATGGTCGTATGTATTCGTCGTAGAAATCGTTGTTGGTGAGCTCTTTGGAGGAGACAGTGTGTGGTTGAAAGAAAGGGTAGTCTTCGAAAACAAGACGAGGGATTCCGGGAAGATAGTGGTGTTCCAACGGAGACTCCAGCATGATAGGCCTGGTCTTCATTCCTAGATAGTTTGGAATCTCCAGATCTCGTTCTAAGGAGGCGTCAGCATATCGATAGCATGGAAATTCAAACCTTGACCTTTCTTTAGAGCACCCCGCCAAATACTTTCTGTAGTTGGAAAACGTGATGAACGGCAAATCTGTCCTAAGGAACAGCGCAAGTACGTCCTGTGGCGAATCCAGTGATCTCATAGCCGTCACCTCGGTCTCTGACATGATCGCCAGCTCCGACGTGTGTGGATTGTAGCGAAAGAAGGTCAACTTTTCAGAAGGCGATTCCTTCCAAACTGTGTAAGCAAGCGCCACAATATTCCTAGGAACACGCGTTTTCCGTACTGGGACACTAGGGAGTTCACCATGTTTTCGGGCCATAGTCGCCTTTGGCGTGTAGTTTTCTCCCTTTGTGTACTTTTATGGAATCCAGCAGTTGTACGCTTGCTTTGGCTAGTTGCCTAGGCCTTCGGTAAGGAGGAATCTTAAAAAATGTTGATATAGACAGGGCAACATAACCATAAGTCTGCCCACACCGAAAAATTCCACAGGACGAGCTCAATGGAAGAGTATGAAAGACTGTTGAAGATGTTATAAGAAACGCTATCAGAGGGTAAAGAGGCTGTTGGAAAGACACACAAGTGGTCTTGGGGGCACGTAAAACATAATAGAGCTTTAGTAACCATCTTTTAGCGGATCTGGAACACACGGAGTCCCATAATCAAAATACACACTAAGATAACCCTGAACACCAGACAAGATGGTCGTGGACACAGAGTACTATGACGTTCTAGGGTGTGATCCCAGTGCAAATGCTGCGGAGATCAAGAAAGCGTACCGTAAGATGTCTGTAAAGATGCACCCGGACAAGAATCGGGACGACCCACAGGCTACGGAGAAGTTCCAGCGAGTGTCGGAGGCGTACCAGGTGCTTAGTGACGAGACGTTGAGGGCGAAGTACGATAAACTGGGGAAGGAAAGTGCAGTTCCTCAACAAGGATTCGAGGATGCGGGCGAGTACTTTGCGATGATCTTCGGTGGCGAAGCTTTTGTGAGCTACATTGGTGAGCTTAGTCTTCTGAAAGATCTGACAAAAAGCGCAGAGCTTGACGAAGAAGAGAGAAAGAAGGAGGAGAAGGCAAATGAAGAGAAGGAAAAGGAAGAGAAAGGCACCAAGACAACAGATGAAAACCACGATACAGATAAGACGGACAAGCGTACGCCGTCATCATCCGGTGCTACGGCTAGCACGGCTACTTCCACCACCTTCACCTCTTCCTCCATCCCTAATACCGACTCTTCAGTGCCTTCATCTTCAGCAGCAAACAGTAACAGCATGCCTTTAAGGCTTACAGGTACTTCTACAAAAGATGGAACAGGTGCTGTTGAAGAGACGGAAGAGACACATGAGAAGACAAAGCTGGAGGAACATGAGGAAGAAGTGCGTAAGAAGCGTGAGGAAACCATCAGCACTCTTTCGAAACGACTTATTGAACGTCTTTCTGTTCTGACAGAATCATCATACGACGACCAATGTAAGGAGTCGTTCAAAGCAAAGTTCCAGATCGAAGCCAACATGCTTAAGATGGAGTCGTTTGGTCTAGATATCCTTCACACTATCGGTAAGGTGTACAGAACTAAGGGCCAGGTGTATCTCGACTCACAGCAGCTTTTTGGAATACCCGGATTCTTCTCAGGCGTTAAGGCTAAAGGTGGAATCGTGATGGATACCTTCCGGACGGTGTCGTCGGCACTGGACGCTCAGTCTACGATGCAAGAGCTCCAGAAGCTACAAGAGCTGAAAGAGAGCGAAGAAGAGCTGAGAGATGCAAACGGCGATGTAATTCCGAAGCCAACCGACGAAGAACTGGCCGATATGGAGAAGTTACTCATGGGGAAAGTTCTTAATGCTGCATGGCACGGGTCCAAGTATGAAATTCAGTCGACTTTAAGAGATGTGTGTGATAAGGTGCTTGAAGAGAAAGGCGAATCGAAGGCTAAGCTGAAACAAAGAGCTGAAGCTTTGATTATGCTCGGGGAGGTGTTTTCACATACAATAAGGTCCAAGGTTGAGCAGGAAGAAGCACAGATTTTTGAAGAGCTTGTTGCTGAAGCTACCAAGAAGAAACAGGCAAAGTAGTCGGGATTTCATACATTATTGCTATATAATTAACTTAACGGAATCTCATTATATTTACCCAAAAGTTTCTGTAGATAACAAGGTAGAGAACAACACCCTACAAGTTTGATCTACGCGCTTTTTGAGACGGACCAGCCATCTTGCCCTCCTTGATATCTTGTGCGACAAGCTCATCGGCAGCGACTCTTCTTGGAATGTACTCAACTAGTTTCTGTTCATCAATCTCTCTTACCGAAACCCGCACGACGCCATTCAAGTCGCCAACAATCACATCACCTGGATGTATTGTTTCCACATGTTCATCGCCAACTACGATCTCCAACGGAACATTGACACCAACTACCTTCACCACGGGGCCAGGAGCTGCTGTACCAACGCCATATGCAAACACCGGGTACTCCAAGTCCCGGTGTTCTTGCAAGTCCCTGATACGTCCAAACACAACCGTGCCACTTGATTTCTGGTACTTTGCCCTTGTACTCATTAACCCTCCATAAAGAGCATTGTTCACCTTGACATACGGAGCATGTATGTTCTGGAGTTCCCTTGTCAGCCCTACACACACCACAGACCCTTCAGGAACTGCATCAATGTAGCCTCCCTTAACAGCTGGACGCTCATCACCAAGTGGAGCATATAACACGGTGTACGCAGGTCCAGCAATCGTACGGGTCTTCCCACAAGAGAACTGGGTGAGATTGGGAATAAATCCTCCAGAAGCACACCCAAACTTCACAAGCCCATCGGAGACATCACAAGGAGTGTATTGACCGAGGAATTTAGCGAGTTTCGACATGGTTCAAAAGCTCTAAAGCTTCTTAACATCTAAGACAAGTCGAAGGCCTCAATGAAATCTCTTTGAAGGTGTTTTTCCTTATTTTCTCTAGCCGAGACCGGCGAAAGATTAGCTCGGTCGGACGTATGGACGTGTGCCCTTACCATATTGCGCAGCAGCGAGACGGTGCTCATAACGAGAAGCGACATCCGGGGAATTGGTGCCCTCGGAAATGATACCGGAAAAGCCCTCCAAAATGAGCATTTGCCACCATCAAACGTATCAAAGCACTTATTTGACCGCTCAGGCAGCGTCTGTTTCCACCAACCCGCTCCAGAAACCCTTCATTGGCCGTTTTCTGAACGTGAATCTTGTGCAGATTCTTGTCCTCCACCGGATTTGCTACTTGTTCCTTACAGGTTTTGCCCACGCCCCAGTATCGCCAATTTTGAGCCGCGTGTGCCAGTTCTGAAAGGTTGTGTTAGTGGCCCCTTCTCTTAACACTTGAGCATGAACGCAGTTGCGAAACAGGAAGGCCCAGATCTGAACATCGTTCTGTCATGTCCAGAGTGTAAGGTTTTTCCTCCAGAACTCGCTGAGCGTTTTGCCGAAGGTGACGTTGTGTGTGCGCTATGTGGGCTAGTACTTAGTAACAAGGTTGTCGATACCCGCTCTGAATGGCGTACTTTTTCCAACGACGACCAGAACGGCGACGACCCATCGCGTGTTGGTGAAGCAAGTAACCCACTTCTAGATGGAAACCAGCTTTCGACGATGATTAGTTCACAAGGTGAACATGGACGCATGGGAAGAGAGCTTAACAAGGCCCAGGGGAAATCGATCGTCGACAAAAAGGATAACGCATTACAAGCTGCTTATGCAAAGATTGGTATGATGTGTGATGCTGCTCAGCTACCAAAGATTGTCCAGGATGGTGCTAAACAGGCTTATAAGCTTACTCATGATGAGAAAGTTCTCAAAGGTAAATCTCAAGAGAGTATCATGGCTGCAGTCATCAAAGTTGGCTGTCGTAAGGCTCATGTCGATAGAACTTTCAAAGAAATTTGTACCTTGACCCGTGTACCAAAAAAAGATATTGGAAGGGTTTTTGGGATAATCAAGAAAATCTTGGAGGAAAAATCCCGTGAAAATTCCCAACTTAATACTAACGAGGGCATTCAATCATCTCAAACCTCTGCCGAGGACCTCATCAGAAGATTCTGCTCACATCTTGGTCTTAGCATCCAACTCACCAATGCTGCAGAGTTCATCGTCAAGAAAAGCCACGACACTGGTGTTCTTGCTGGTAGATCGCCTATCACTATTGCTGCTGCAATCATTTATATGACTGTTTTGATCTTCAAAGCAGATTTACATCCTTCCAAGATTGCAGAGAAACTGGGTGTCAGTGATGGTACAATCAAGACATCATATAAGCTGCTGTATGAAAAGCGAATGGAACTTGTGGATCCTGCTTGGATTGAAAGTGGGAAGGTCACATTTGATGATATTCCAAAGTGAATATAATGGACTTACATGCGTTTGATTTTAGGATCATTGACCTACTTGCAGTTACAGAAAGTAGTCCCTAAGGGACCATAAAACCACAAATATCATGTCCGAGAGTTTAAAAGAAATAATATAATGTAGAAATCGAATATATATCGTCTAGAGATCATTAAATATGTCATCATCACTTAACGAGAGCGTGCTTGGAAACTCACCATTATCCAGCACGCCATCTGTGTTCACTTCCAATACCTCGTCCTCCGATTTATTATCATTATCGGCATGAAAAATGTCGTCATAACCAACAATAATATCTCCTGGCTTGACAGAATCATCATATGGTATTTTACTCTTCTCATTAAGTCTTGTAATGACTCTGCACAATCGTTGACGTCCTTGTGGAGCAGTAAGAGTTAGTAAACTCAAAAACCTTTTGCTTGCTCTCGAGTGGCCAACCTTACCTAATAAATTCAACCTGGCAGAATTCTTAGGATTAGGAATTACTTGAGGAATCTCTCCCGTAAAGTATTCAACAGCAAAAATAGATTCCTCCTCAGGTGTAAGAAAACCCTCTTTAACATCAAACCTGCGAGAAGCCAAAGTGTCCATATCTGAGATGTACACAGAGGCTGGAAGATGAGGTTTGGTAGACCCACATAAGGAACTCTGACTAGCCAAATCAATGATCTGTGATGGGTTCACCATTGAGATGTCTGTTTTGCTATACCGCAACATTTTCATTTGTTTCTTCTCCTGAAGTAGACTCGTAATATCTGACTTGCTCGCACCCTTCCCTAAGCCAGTCGCCATCTTTCGTCTTTTTTTAGCTCCAGAAATAAACTGAGAAGACACTCTTTTCTTTTTTTCAAAAATATGTGAATCCTCTGTACTATCAGCAAACGATGGGTCATCATCATATTGCTTAACCATAACCTTAGTAGCGTCCTGAAATGGTTGCAGCGAAGCATAGTCATCACTTTCGTTATCTTCATAGGCTTCAAAAGTCAAAAGTAGGTTGCTCAGTGAATTTTCTTTGGATGACAAACAGCGTCTTGGAGATAAGCTTAATGAATCGTCTTGAGGTGTGCTGGTTCTCAGTTTAGCACAGCGAATGCTGTTTATTGTGTCCTGAAAGATTCGGCTGTCATCGTCATCGCTATTGGGAACATCGTAATCACTACCAGCAATTTCATGCTCATCCTCTGCAAGGTCTTTGGAGAAACATAAGTCATGTAATATTGGGTCCTTCAAGCTTACTGACTTTGATGTGCATTCTTGCTGTATAGAATCTGGAACCTTCACATGTAAACTTAACAAGACAGATGAACTCGGCACTTCCGTTGTTGAGAAATTCTCTGTATTATGTGGAGTTTTTAGAATATCATTTTCATGATTGAAGCCATCTTCCGTAGTTAGATGTGCTTCGGTATCTGGGGGCCGTTTGAGAATATGAATAATATCTTTTTCGTCAAAGTCACGACTTGAAAGACTCCCATTTAAGCGTGGATTTGGCGACCTCCTTGCAAAGGGAATATCGTTTTTTTTGAATGTAACACCCTCAATAGGAAGTTCGGTTAATTTAGGAGAAATATCGGGTTTTACTGCATTTGAACTGATATCAGCACTCATATTGGCGCAACCTGCCATATCTTCGTTATCAGAGTCCAAAGAAATACTTACTTCACTTTTCTCAACATTAGAATTATTTCCAGAAATCTTATGAACTAGAGAGGATGATTTCACGAAGCCGGTGTCAACACCTTCAGGCATAAAGAACCTCTTCTTAAGTGATGGCGAATTTGCTGAAGTACCAGCACCTCTAGACAGTAGTTTTCTTACGCCTAACTGGTGGCTATCCTTTTTGTCCTTCCTTTTACCACCAACAACCTGGCCAAGCATAGCCTGAGTAGCATGTTTGATGACTTCATCTTCATCCTCGTCGTTGGCAATGATGAGGTTGTCCTCTGGAATCTCAATGAGTCTTTTCTCACAAATGGGTTCGACGTTAGATGGTATGATTCTGTCAGATTTGTGCATCGACAATGCTCCTTTAATAATTTGGTTCTGAACATTAGCATACTCTTCCATTGCCTGATTGAATTTAGCTTCCTCATTTGCGGCCAAAAGCAAGACAACTCTACCGTCATTTTTTCTACCTGTTCTTCCCATTCTTTGAACGTTCTTTATAGGGCTGCTGGTAGTATCATAACAGATAATCATGTCAACCTCACCAATATCCAATCCCTCCTCACCAATAGACGTCGCAACCAAGACTTGAAATTCGCCTTTTTTGAATTTTTTGATAAGATCCTTCTGTTGCTTTTGACTCATCCCTTGCAACTGAGCTTCCTCAGAAGAAAATGTACGGCTTGCTTGACGCTTTTCGGCCTCTAATTTCTTCTTACTCTCCTTTCCTTGCAATGCTATTCTCTCTCTTTCCAAGGTTTGAGCTCTTGCGGCCTTGCCTCTTCCCTTTTTACCATTTTTCATTCTGTAATCAACATCATCAAAGCCCTCCTTAGCCCGAGCCTGACCAATAAAGATGTGCGATTTGCATTTGCCACCCATGTTAATATCAATCGTTTGCACAATTTCCAATGCAGATTCTCTCAACTCTGTGAATACGATTACTCGAGATTTGGGACTAGCTTCAACAAAGAACTCAAGTTCAGTAAGAAGATATTCCAGTTTGGGATGGCTTACATACATCATGTTATCAACCAACGGCTCGCATATAACATCAATCTGTTTCAATGAGGGATGGTAAAAGAAAGATTTGGCAGTACTGTTGTTGGACTTACCCATCACGTACTTGGTCTGGAACTCTTTGCGTTTGTTTAGGAAGTAGTTATAAAAAGATCTTAAACCGTAAATCTTCAATCTTCTAAACATCTGGCCCACATACCCAATGACTTGGAGAATGAAGTAGTTTCTCCATTTGAGACCTTCTGGGATAGATGGATTAAGAATGAGTGCTTGGGACTTCTGCAGAACATGAAATGCGTTTATTCTGGCTGGATCAGTCACATCATAAACCTGGGCTTCATTTGCGAGTTTCAAAATGGGATCAATTGCACCACACAACAATTCAAGCACATCCTGCATTTCTGAATTCATTCCCAAGTTGACTCTTGTAGTATCCTTCTTTTTCATGTACTTGATAATGTCGGGACTCTCCTCAGTTCGGATCTCAATCGCCGAAATACCCAAGTTGTCAACCACTTCTTGGACACCTTCGATGTCCGATGCAGGAGTAGCAGTCAAGGCAAGGATTCTAAACGAAGTATTGAATCGCTCGATAAACTTCACGACATTGGTATAAGCGTAGTTCTTTCGTGCCCTATGGGCCTCATCAATCACAAGGCACACGATATCCTTTGGGTCCACAACACCAGACTTCAAGTCGTTTTCCACAACCTGGGGAGTCGTAAAGAAAACCCGTTTGGAATTCCAAATCTCTGGCCTGTTCTTCCGTGACTTGTCCAACAACACAGCTGTGTCTCCACTGGGTATGTCTGTGACACCAAGGCACGCCTGGATCTGTTGTGCAACAAGCGGCCGCGTTGGCGCCATAAAGATGATCTTTCCCTTGGAAAACCAACGGTAATAATTGAGCATTACCGTACTGGCAACAAACGTCTTACCCATACCTGTTGGAATTGCACACATTAAGTTGGTGAAAAGGGCCTTCCCGATTATCTCAAACTGGTAATCTCGAACCTCAAAGTTCTCGGGGTAAATGTATGCTCCAAGTTCTAGGCTGTTCATCCTGTGGTGGCTCGGTTTGTACATCACATCACGCTGAATCTCCTCATACCTTTTAGGTTGGCCTTCTAGAGCCTCACCAGTGAGGGTCCGTTGCACTCGAAGTGGTCGGATGATATGTGTCTCGGAGACTACACGGTTAACCCCATCACGCTTCTTGAGCACCTCATCGAGCTCATCGAGATCATCATCATCAAAGTCATCTCCAGACAAGTCGTCAAAATCCGACTCACCCATTGCAGATAAGTACCGATGAGGCGGTCTCTTGTTAAGATGGCTGGTGATGGTGGCAAAATAGAAGCGAATGCACGCGTCCTTTCGTGCTTACCTTTCCTTACGCGTCGCGATAACAAGTTATCGTTGTCACAAAGAACAAGTATAAGAGCATCGGTCATATAAAGAAGAAATGACATAAGTTAGAATAAATCAGAATGTAAGAATATGAGAATATCGGAAATACGGATATATTGATATATTGATATTACGAATATAGGAACGTTCAAACATACGAACATATGAATATTATTATATAAGACTAATTCATTAGCAAAAAACTCATTAACAGTTATACATCTTTAAAAAGCTGACCTCTTTTTGATTAAGTCAAGATAGTATGACTTTGAAGGAAATACACTTAAAAGGGATCTAAACCAAACAGAGCTACAGAAGACATAAGTATTACACGTACAACTGTGGGCACTAGGCCTTGTGTTTTGTGTCACTGCTATTTACACATTACCGTGATCGTTTCTTAGTAGAATTATATACAGTTGACTCGAGCTTGAGCTCGTTCATTTAATTGTCTTTCGGATTCGTTCTTAGGTCATTTCATCCTTGGGTGAAGGCCGAACTTCAGTGCTTGTTGAATCTACCACGCTTATTGAAGTCTCTTTTCTTCGAACCATCCCAACGGTCGTTACTTCTGTGTCTTGGTCTATCATTCTTAAAGTCATCAGATCTCGAGTTCTGGAATCTCGAGGGGTTGTTGTAAGAGTTGTCTCTGAAACTACGTCCTTCCGAAGAATCATTTCGGTAACGACCCTCTGAGGAGTTGTTTCTGTAACGTGGAGTATACCCCTCCGAGGTCTCCGAATCAAAGTCTTCACGTGGCTGACGTTCTGCAAGATCGAAGAACTCAGTAGCATCTCGTTTGGACAGGCCAAGTACTCTCGAAGCAAAGGAGTGAGTCACATGTGGCCGTTGCTGCTCGTCTTGGACGAACTTGCCATACGCAGATCTCAGCTCATCCAAAATCTCATAGAAGTTGAGCCTGTATGATTTTGAAACACCCTTGGAGAAGCCCGCAAGTGATTCAATAACAAGGTCCAATGTGTACTTGTGTCTAATATCCTGTGAGAGCTGTGCAATAGCTTCCTCATCCTCTTTGGCCTGTTCGTATTCATACTGGTTTGAAATCTTCAGGCCTCTGTTCTTCAGCACTCTCAAGAATCTGGACTCACCTTTTGTCAATATCATGACAGCATTTCCACTGTTACCAGCTCTCGCAGTACGACCAACTCTGTGCACATAGTTCGTATCATCCATCGGCAAACCGATCTGGATAACGTTAGTGACGTTAGGGAAGTCCATACCACGAGCACCGACATCAGAGGCAACTAAGACACCAGAAAATGCCGTACGGAAGTTCTTGACAGATCTGTCTCTTGTGGATTGTGAGAGTTGGCCATGAAGCTGATAGGAAGGGAATCTGGAATGGTTGTGGCGGAGTCTGTTAGAAAGCAATTCATAGAAGTACGACACAGATTTGACAGTTGGAAGGAAAACAATAGCCTTGAAGTTCTTATTATGCTTGGATTCGTTCTCAACGAACAAAGCAGCCGAAACATATGACTCAAACACGTCGTTGGTGAGGATCAGAGATTGGTCAATTTTCTCGTGAGTCTCTGGTGCATTTGGGTCAACAGTGTCAATAAACTTAAAGTTGGGTCTTAGGATAGTCTTGGAGAATGTGAGGATCTCCTTATCAAGAGTAGCAGAGTAAAGCATCGTTTTCAGAGGAGCATCATTCAGTGGAGAGTCGTTTCCCTTTCTGAGGCTCTTCAACTGTTTAATAATATCAGTCAGGTCCTCCTTGAAACCTTCACCAAGAAGTCTGTCGGCCTCATCAAGAACAATACATTCAAGTTCACCAAAGGCATCGGAAACTTCAGGTTCTCTGATCACATCAAGCAGCCTTCCCGGAGTGGCAACAACAATGGATGGGATCGGATGTCTTTGGTTTCTGAACGAATTCACTTGTCCCCAACGATTTTCACCACCCACAATCGTTTGAACACGCAATTTTCTTTTAGAGTGACTAATCACTTCTTTGTACTTGACAATCTTCTCAAGCTCGTCTCTGATTTGGAAAGCGAGGTCTCTCGTTGGGGCGATTACAACACCAACCACACCCTGGAAGTGCTTGGCCTTGAGAACCGTTTCAATCAGAGGAATACCAAACGCAAGAGTCTTACCGGTACCGGTTTTAGCTTTCATGACGAAGTCCGCATCAGTAGTAAGAATAGGTTCTATAGACTTTTCCTGAACAGGTGTAAGATTGTGGTACCCCAGACGCTGTAAGGCACCATGAACAGGCTTATTGATGACACCTTGGCTGAGGAGGTAGTGAATTGATGACTTATCATGTTGCTTCTCAGCCTTGATCTCAGTCTGGGCCTCAGTCTGGGCCTCAGTCTGGGCCTCAGTATGAGCTACGTTTGGTGTGTGTGTAGGTGGTGGTGTCTGTATAGATGGCTCATCGGAGACACCAATAGCACTGAAGGAAGGTCGAGTGGTACTGAAACAGCGCTGCAACCTCAGGCTGGAAGCAAACCGAAACAACCCTCTTCTTGTAGAAGTGGCAATCAAGAAATGAGACATCATTATTTGATTCTGTGGCTCTTCGTTGCTATGAGCTCCTGCCACACCTTTTAAACTCATCGACACAAAGACATCCATCGCTCTGCTGAAGTTTTTCGCCTAAAGTAGTGGCCCTACCATCATATAAACGGTGTCCGGGTGTTAGTTTCAATCCAAAATTCTCAACCGAGCAGTGACGCCCACTTTACTATCTTTCTCCCTTTGCACCATATACAAGTTCCATTCATCAAGCCACGAGGAAGAGGAAAAGGCGTACGTTTTGGCGTCTTGATAGAGGAGACGTTGGTTTGTGGATTTCTCGGCTTCTATCCCCTAGAATTTGAAGCGTGTTATTTTTCTTTCTTTTTATAGTGGAGGTGCTCTTCTTGCTCGTAGTTCATACCCAGGTGCTTTGTGACTGGTCCCAGAACGTGCCGAGGAGACTTGTGCAGTTCAGGAGGATAGAGAGATTCAGGTATAGTTCTCTCTGCCATAAACATTTCTTACAGAGTTCAACTCCTTTAAGGAGACGCACAGTGGGGTCCAAGCGGCTGGCTGCATCCCAGGGGTGAGACGGTTCTGTCTATCGTTCCTGGAGATCGTTGCACACCGTTGTGTCAACACAGATGGCTCAGCAAGAGCCCATCGATGCTGGAAAGGAGATCCCTTTCCATCAGCTGTTCGATCTTTATAAAGAAACAATAACTGGGCTGAATAGTGCTCGAGAAGTACTCCAGCGGACATCGCCGTCCGATCCGCTCTATTCCGACGTTGAGAGTACCTTCGAAAGTATACAGAAGAAAAGGGATAGCTACCAGCTGATGCTGTTTAGTCGCCAGCAAAACTCCCCTGATGGACAACTGTTTTCATTGGATGACTCCGCCGTCATTCCTAAGGAATGGAATCCAGAAGCAAATATGTCGTTAGATACCAGAGATTTCTCTTCGCAGGGGGTCTTAACGTTATCGGCACACGATAACAACGAAACTCATTCTACAAGACCCCAGGAGGGCAAAATGCAACAATATAACGTACCACCAACCCCCCATGAAACCAGTTCTGGTAGCATTCTTGACGACTCTCAGGAATCCGCCGAAGGGTTCGAAATGGCACAACATAGTACATTGATTGGGCTCTCAGCTACAAAACAAGACTGTCCTGCATCCAGTAATGATGAAGGATCTTCCAAATATACTACCATGACCCTTAATCAATGCCCAACACCATACTCTACGCCTGAAGCTAACCACACAGTAAGGTTAGATGAGAATTCGAACATTTACCTCCCAGATGAGAACACACGAGAAACTACTACACGACTTGAAGACATTAATGAATGTTCTGGAATCTTATATGCTGAAGTACTAAACCCTACTCAGATTGACACGACTTTGAAGACCATAACGTCAATGAAGATCAGTATAGACGAGGCCAAGAAGTTTATTGTTCACATGTTTAAGCAACTGGAGAAAAAACCTGATGCTGAAGTCGCCGAAATGACTGCCCGTTTACTTCTTGCACCTTCCAAGGATCACTACGGCACTCCTTTAGATCTTAGATACTTCATTACAAATGAATTTCTGAAGAAATTTGAGGTACGAAATGGAGTTTTAAGAGCTCTTACGTCGGATAAAGCCGTAATGCTAAGAGTTGCCAATTGGTTGAGATTTGAGCTAAGAACGACGCTCACAAGTAGTGCTATTGTGTGCCTGGAGTTTATCCGTGCCTTATCCTGCTCAAAGAAAGAGCTTGTTGATTTCCGAATCTATGAAGTACTATCGAGAGTTGCTGCCAAAGGAGCCAATGCTACGTTAGCAAAGGAGATTCTCAATCATTGCAATGAGAAATCAAAGATACAGGAATCTAATAACATTGAAAAAGACAACAACAAGAACAGAGCAAATGAAAAGAAACCTCTAGACATGAAATGTGAGGATGAACATGTTGAAGCAGAGTTCCATGGAAATGCCCATATTGAGGTTGCTAAGGGCAATGAGAATAGTAATCATGATGAGAAAGGTACTCCAGTTTTGCGCAGCGTCTTAAAGAAAAGTGGAACTGCCCGAGTCAAAAAGAGTGTTCATTTTATGCCAGAAAACATGCTAGTAAAGATAGAGTACTTTGAGCCATATCAAAGGCACACTACGGCCCACGCCATTGAGGAAGATCGAAAGCGTGCCAAAGATATGGAACTCTCCGAGGCAAGACATCTTTTGAACTCAGATATGTTTGGCATTCGGGAAACTACCATAGGAATTGAATGGGAGTCCCCAGTACTGATAAGCTTTGACTTAGGTGATGAGTTCAACAAAGAAGATGCCGCAGTTACATGTGGAGGAACCTTAGAATTGATTCAAACTGATGACATCGCAAGCTTTATGAGACCTTCAGTTCCATTTCACATTCGTCCCGATTCGCCGTTAGAACCTGAAGGATTAATAACGCCCATGTTGAGGTTTGACTACCAGAATGACGACAAGGGTGTGCTGATTATGTCACCGTCAAATCCCGAGCCTATGCCATCGATTAGTGGAACCTTGGCTAGAAATAATGTGCCAGAAAACCACATACAGTCGTCCTTTGAATCTATTCTTGGATTCCAACAGAGAACAATCTCAGACAATAAGAAGCGTGAAAGAGAACTGGATCCTTGGTCTGCTTCATTCCTGAGTTCATATGCTGATCCAAAGAGAAGCTGTATTCCCTCTCAAAGTTTCAACTTTGGTCCTTTGGCGCAGACGTCACGAGACCAAACTACTATATTACATCCCCCAATTCTGACCCAAGAGATCGTCAATTTGCGAAGATTCGATGTTAGACCTGAAGTGAGCTCTAACGCTCATAGCATACCTCCAGACAAACATAATGAAATGTGTATATATTTTCCTAACTGCTCTTGGGGAGACCGGTGCCATTATGTGCACATCCATCACAACAGATGAACGTATGAAATGTCTTGTATGATCTAGTTTAACCAGACTAACACTTCTCTTTGGGAATTCCCAGAAGCAAGCGGGAGAATTGTCTTTAGTCTGAGTGGTTTTTGTGTTTCTCTCAAAATCTAAAAACATATTCCGTAGGGTATTTTTGCCCCAGCAGTATCAGAGACTGCGATTGCTACCGAGAAGGGGTAGGGGAATTTTCAATTTTCTCTTACGAAGAGAAAGGCTACGAAGTTATTTGTGTGTATTCAATTTGATGACGATATTCTATGATGGTATAAGGGCCCTTGACTTTGCATTTGGGAATATATACCATCTGGATATTGTGGCAAACGAACTCTACAGATGCATATTATACGTTTCTGGGTCACTCTCTTAAGAGAGAATAAAAGCCGAAGTAGGAACTATTTCAGCTCAGAAACTCACCCAGAAGAGCTATTAGGAATACTAAAAAACGAGTACTTGCCATGCTAGAGTGTTCTATTAAGTCGCCGTAATCGCATTAACCCATTTCTAATGTAGAGAAGACAGCTCGACTTTCTTGCTACGAAAAATCCAATAGCCGAGGGGAATGATGATCATTACAGGCACACGACTATGACACATAAATGCCGTATCGTCTGACTGGGAGCGGTGACCTTTTTTTGCTCCCTTATAATAATCCTCTGTCGTGTTTGAGTGACTCCAATCAGACCACCTTGCTTTCTAAAAAACTGTAGAAGTGTGTCTTTGACAGCCACTCCCAAATGTGGAGGACTGCCGGGCTGGCCCGGGGTCAAATTGCCGGGTGCATATATAGGGTATTAACCTTGGCTCTCACCTCGTTTCTGGTATACGTTTAATTTTGAGAGTATAGAAAGAGCGTAAACCGAATATCTCATACGGACCAATGACAGCAGACAAGGTGAGTTTCCCTGCATAAATGTTACATGTTTTTCTCTTCGTACAGGACCGTCGTTAACAATGGCGGAAGCCCCATCCAGTGGAAGAAGAACTTCTGAAGTTGCTGCTTTCAGAGAAAGAAACGCTCCAAAACCACCCCGCAGCGATCCTCAATAAGATTGATGAGTTCAGCAAAACCAAGCGTCTCCCCAATGTGGGTCCAACAAAGGGTGCTTTCCTTCTAGAAGAGATCCGCAACACCCAACCAGAGGTGATCTTCGAGTTTGGAACACATACAGGCTATTCATCGATTCTCATGGCACTCGAGCTTGAGAAACAAGGACTACAATGTACAAAAGTGCATACGTTTGATTCTGATCCTGGCTTTTTTGAAATAAGTTCCCACATCATTGCCCTGTCTGGACTATCACACCATATTGTACAGCATCTTGGAAAAGCTGGTGATGTGGTAGAACGTGCCACACGGTCTTTGAACCTGGAGAGCGTAGGACTCGTTTTCTTGGACCATTCAAAGGATTGCTACCTCGATGATCTGCGTGTATTAGAATCCCTTGGCTTGATAACTCGTGGCACTGTTCTGTGTGCTGATAGCGTTCTAGTATCAGAAGCACCTGACTACTTGGAGTACGTACGTAGTGCACCTATCTGGAAACGCACTTTCAACCAAAGGGTTCCTAATAAGAGTGGGAAATTCTATGTTGGAAAATGGGGTATCATTTATGAAAGCATGCTCCGGAAGATTGCGACATCTGATGGCCAGATTGATGGCGTTGAGGTTACGAAATGTGTTGACGTCCTTGACACTTGAATTGAAACAACAAAATTATATAAAAAAATATATATATTAATATTCCCTTATTATTCACCAAGGAAAAAGTAACGACGGAACTGAAGAAGCCTAGTACTGTTTACAAACCTGTAATAATCTATCTGAAACATGGTAGTACTCATCGATGAGTAGCTGGAAAGTGTCATCCTCCGGGTTGTAGCCGTTCACCTTGACCGACTTCAAGTCCTTGACAACAGCATCAGCACCGAAGCTGGCCACAGTTTCAGCATCATATGTAGAAGCAATACCAATGACAAAACATCCAGCCGCGTGCCCAGACTTAACACCAGCAGGCGCATCTTCAAAGACAACAACCTGCTTCTCTGGGTCGCCGTAACCAAGCAACTCTCTCCCTTTCAAGTATGGCTCTGGGTCTGGCTTACCACGAACCACATCCTCTGCAGTGATAAACACCTTTGGTCTTTGAAGCCCGAGAATTGCAAACCACTTGGATGCCATGTCGAATGTACCGGAGGTACCAACAGCGTATCTCTCCCTGTTGTCGCCAGTTTTCAAGTTCTTAAGCTCATGTAGAAGATCAATAGCACCTGGTATTTCCTTAGCTTTGGCACCGTACTTGTCAGGAACCGTTCCCTCTAGTTTTCTGACGTACTCAGGATCAGCATAGTCCGGAGCAAACTTGGAGATAACGTCAAAAGTTCTCCAGCCATGGCTGTTGTCAAACACATACTGTGCGTCAAAGTACGGTTTATCACGGCCAAAGTCGACCCAGAAGTCCAGAATCGGATCACTCGAGTCCACAATCGTACCGTCAACATCGAACAGAGCAGCGCTCACATTAAGAACCAGTGGTTGGTTTGCTGTTGATCCTATCAGTTAGTGAACCCGATCTATTAGCAGTGTATCTGCATACACCCATGTTAGATAAAGCACATACCCATGGCTATCCCTCTATAGTCTATAATATTGTAAAAGTAGTATATCCCACTTCTCACAAACGGCCACAGAACACTACAACTGCCTGGGACACACCTACCCTTTTATCTTTCCCCTCGATGGGTCAGATGGTGCCCTTTGAGCAATCAAAATGTGTCACTCACAGGGTAACATGTGGCTGCCATGTGCCTGGGTTATGTGCATCCAAGCGGCGCGTGATGTGACAGAAACGAGTGAATCACCGCACACAACAAAGAAGTTTCAGGATCGACGAAAGCTGCTTTCTAGTCTCTCTGACATGTTGACGGTTTTCATATCAAAACCAGAATCCTCCGTTTGGTCCGCTTCACACTAGTATAATTACTAAATATATACCACACTACGACTGCCTCGGATCAGGTACGCGCACTATACAGTTGCCATATCCGGCCATTTCACCATGTTTTTGTTTCCAATTATCCAAACGCGCGCTCGACACTTACAAACCACCACAACATTAAGGCCGTGTGAGAGGTTCGTAGGCTGCTAAAAGGCTTCCAGGGAGGGCGACTGCGGTGAATTTTTTTGGCTATAGGGACCACTCCCGTATCTCTACCGCTTCTGTTTAGAATCGACTTTCATTCGTACCAATGGCAATCTCGTCGCCGTTCCGCAAACTGACACACTCCAGGGAGAGTTCCAAAGAAGACTCAGCCCCAGTGCCGGCATCATGGAGGAACAACCAACAATCATCGGGGAAAGGATATGGTAAATCGTCGTCGTCTAATACAGACGGCCGCTCAAGCTCGTCTAGACAGGCGTCTGCGCATCTCAACAAGTCCAATACCGTCAACAGCAGGGCATCCGTGGCCTCAGCGGCTTCGGTATCTTCAACCGCGCTGGCACAACAGTTCGAGAACGATAAGCAGAGACTCATCAAGTACTGCTTCTCCTCAATGGGACAGGACGGTATTGCCGCAGATACATATATCACCCACGTCCGAGTTATTGAAGATGCTGCGTACCCTTCATCTGTGCCGCTCTCGTCGTCGTCCTCGAACAAGAAGCCGAGAATCCTCGTTCTCTCTGTTAGGGAGGACGGGACCGTCTACCTCAACAAAGGACGTGAGAATTCCAACGGTTCATTTCAGATTGGAAGAGTGTGGTCGTTGAATGAGCTCACAAAGATCACAAGAGAGCCTACAAACGAGCTGGGGTTCATGTGCACGCTTGGCAAGGACTACTATTGGGAGGCTAACAGCGCTCGAGAAAGACAGGTGTTCATTACAAGCTTTGTCCGGATCTATAGGAAGTTTAAGAATGGTCTTGTACCGCAATTGGTCAGCTGGGATCTTTCTTTGTTTGGGCTTGATGAAAAGTCCTATCAGATGTCCTTGAACATTGATACACTTTCTTTGAGTGACAGAAATGCCTCGGCCATGTCACAATCTTCTTCTCATACGCGCAAGAGCACAGAGACTTCATTGAAAGCCATTGCTGCCTCCTTGACTCCAAGGGCAGTTCAAAACTCGCCTTCACCGAAAAAAAGTTCTTCCAGGGCCAGTTTGGCCGCTCCACCAGTCATTACTCCCACTGTGAACCCTCTACCCCAGATTCCTCCTGGCTTAGCCAACACCAGAACAGCGCCTCGCGTTATTGCAACGGAATCTAAGAGATCTCTTATGGCATCAAAAAGAGCACCCACTGCAGATATCAAGCGTAGTGAAATCTCTGACAGTTCAGGTAGTGAGACAACTCCACAGGCTAAGCCCTTACTTACTGCAACTCCTTTGTTTAAAACGTCATCTACTGGAAGCTCACCATTTGACTTAGAGAGGGAGATCGATGAGCAGATGAAGAAACTAGGTCTTTTTAACTCCCCAGATGCTTCTAACCACAATCCGGGTCTTATGAATGCTGCAGAAGTTACAAAGAAAAAGCAGGCCTTTTTGAATTCTCCAGACTCTACAAAGAGCAAGCAGAGTCTTTTGCATTCCACTGATTCCATAAAAAGCAAACAGAGCCTTTTGTACTCTGCGGATTCCACAAAGAATAGATCCATTCGTGATGCGCAGATTGCTCTCGATATCCCTCAAAGGCCTGACCCGCAACTAGTAGCCGATTCAGGGCTGAAAAGTGTTAAAGGAGTATCTTCTGCTGAATCCAATCATTTGAGCGTGAGTCAGACCCTCCAGAGTGTTGAAGTTGTTGCGCATAGACGCAGTTTGATGGAGTTCGAACAAGATGAGGACCCTGATGATGACATCACAGCGATGTATCATGACACAACAGCTCAATTTGACAGCCCTACCATCCCTCCGGTTCCTGCTCAACAACCTGAGTCTAAACTTCCTGATATATCCGTAGATAGTTCTATGGACTTTTCATTCCAGAATTCATATGAGGATCAGAAATCAATAACAGATATGATCAACGATATATCACGCAGCATAATTTCTTCTACGCCAGCTACGGCCAAAACTAATGTTGAGAGCGATACTGAGGATATATACGATGACTTGAACGCGTCCCCTACCGATGTGCTGGAGGTTCCAAAGCCTCAAAGAACAAGACATCGTGCTAATACTATTGATTCTGTGATTGAAACTCCAGATGCAGATCATTCTTCGTTTGATGACATTTTTGATGAGATTAATTGGGATGCCTCTGATGATGCAGAGACTCTGACTATTAAGTTGATGAGAGAGCTGGCCGAGACTGAATATGAATTGACCAAGAAGTTGATTGATGTACGTGGCCAATCCAATGAGTTAAAGCCGCATACTACAAAAATTAATGAGGAGTGTGATAAGCTAAAACCTCTATTGGATTTCTTTACTGTCGAGCTTTCGGGTTTTGCTCGTGATATTCAACATGTTGAGAATGAGAGCCAAGGGTTACAGGTTGAGACCATTAATAAGAAACAGCTCTGGAATGATTTGAGTACTTTATTGGAAGCTGTATCTGTTGATGACAATTCTTTAAGAACTCTAGTATCTGCGGATATTGACGGAGATCTCAATCATTTGGAATCTGCATTGGCTGAACTGGATTCAGCAATTATTGCAATCCGCGGTAACGATAAGGAAGAGGAAGATCTCGGGGATATGAGAGCCTTGAGAGAAAGAAGAACAAAGTATGAATCTGTTCTGACCCAATTCCTACAGAAGGTCAGAGGTGAGTTAGAGCGGAAGTTTAACTATGCTCTCCAAAATTTAAACGAGGATGCAACTGATAAAGATATCATCAAACCACTCTCAATGCTTCTTGTTTACTCCTCTATCACCTTATTTGTCAGAGACAACTCTGATGACTTCTTTTATGATCTTGTATCATGTTGGGAGGCACAAATCGGCCCATTATATGGAGAGATCATAGCGAAATTGACCTCAGAGATCGTACGAAAGACTAAGAAGGACGAAAAGTTTTCGTTATCCAGCACCACAGCATATAAGACCAAAACTGCTGCACCATTACCAAAAAAGACTGCATTCGAAAATAAGCAGCTCAAATTGAGAGAGACATTTGGCTTATCCGAGACTCCATATACTCAGCCATTGGATATTATACCCGCAAAAAAGGAGGAAGATGAAATCAAAGTATACCACATCTTACTCCAGACTGTTCTGAATCACGTAATTCTCCAGCAAGATTTCCTTGTCAAGTTTTTCCACATGTCCTCTACAGAAACGAGTTTTGTAAAGTATATTCAAAAGTATCCTGTTGATACACGTCAAACACTTTTGAACTCGTCAATTGGTGAGATTGATTTTGATAGAAGTAATGCTCGTGATATATCCAGTTCGATCGGTATCATCTTTCAACCTTTGGAGAGCTTGCAAAGACATATTGTTCAAAGTTTGAGAAACAATCAGAAGAATACACCTGGTGTTATGCTTTGGATAGAGCTGTTCGAGAAACAATTTGCCTCAAGTAACCAGGAGTATTTGCTGAGCCAATTCAAGAAGTTGGAAGACCGCCTCTCTGTTGATTGGGCCAAGTTTGTAGATGTTGAGATCAAGACAGTTGAAAAGACTACGTTGGCACACAGATCCACAAGACAAGTATCGGATATTGTTAAAAACTTCTGCAACTTTGTGACCGAGACAGAGAAGATACTTTCCAATACTCTTATAGAACACCCAGTTGCTGGTCTCATATCCAAGGATCTGGAGACTCGTAAGCACGTGGACAGGGCGTATATCGAACTCTCTGGAGCTATTGTCGGCAATTTGAGTCGGGAGTACGAAGAGAAATTTTCGAAATTTAAACTTCATGAAGCTTCAGAAGGAAAGGATAAGAGAAATTATCTCGTTAATTTAACACAGAACAGCAATTGGACTATCGAGTCACTGATGCCATTGAAGCTACCGTCACTGAGTGCCAACATATCAAAATTACAGGGGATCCTCAATTCTGCGAAAAGCCATTATGTACATATTCTTGTTGACCAAAATTTTGGAAAAATTGCAAATTTTGTCTCGGATGTGAAGGGTTTGTTGGAAGAAAATGCATCAAAACACATTGATCCGTCTAAGAGAAATGCATATAGCAAGAGCTCACTAAATAAGTTAATTTCTGGATTCACAACAAAGGAGGTGAGTAAGATTGTCAGTAATATGAGAAAGGAAGTACTCCATCATTACGAAGATCCTGAGAAATCATCCATTCAACGCCAATTGGTTGAGAAGGTATGGTCTGCTCTCCAGGCCGAGTTTGTCAGCATCACTATGGACTTAGATAACATCATTCAAAGGTATTACAAAGATGTTGACATCAGATTTACTAAGAAGGACATTATTGCTGCATTTAATGCTTCGAGAATCTCTGCATAGAACACACTTACGAACAAATAAAAGTGGTTTCAATTAAATCATCATAAATTCGTGCTAAGTGTTTTTTGTTCTAGTTAAGAATGAATTTACTTGTACTTGTCGTAATGGCGGTCTAGCTTCTCATTGAACTGCTTGTTCTTCGTATTAATGTAATTGTCGGTGTCGTCGTAGTTTTTCCTTGTCTTCATTCTGCGAGCACTACCCGCTTTGAGTGTTCCCAGAAGCGTATTAACTGCATCTTTTGATGGTCGGTGTGAGAAGTCGGGTTCGTCACTGTTCTTCGCTGTATACTTCTGTTTCTTGTAAGCCTCCTTATCCACATCTAATCCTGAAATCTCCTTGCGATACGATTGCTCTGCCAGCTGTGTATAGTTGCTAAAGCCAGCATTACGCTTGTTTAGATTCTTGAGCTTCTGCTTCTCTTCCCACTTCTCATTGTCCTCGATGGTATAGTCCCATACTTTCTTTCTCTCCCACGACTCGCCTTTCTCCTCAGTCTCGATGCGCTCAAGCTCCTCGAGTGCAACCTGCTGTTTTTTCTCCAAGGATCCCAGCTTGGATTTACCAATCGACTCTTGCTTGTGTTCTTTGAAGAGCTCTTGCCTGTTCTGCTTCGCACCCTCTGCTTTCTTCAGCTTTAGCTGCTTGAGCTTGGCGAGTCGGTCTTGCATTGTGGATGACATGGTATCTATACAGGTTTACACCACCAACACTGACGATGAATTCGTAATCGTTATTTCGGCTTCCTTACCTTCGGTCTCATGCCATAAAGACACCCAAAAGGCGGTGTTGATGGCCTATGATATTTTTGGTGTTCGGGTGTTTAGTTATCGCGAAAGTTACCTGATCCGTCAATCGTGATGAGGTCTCAAAATTTTTTGAGCAGACCCACTTAAAGCTCATCTCTGACTGGCGGGGTGCTTGTGGAATTTACGCAATAAAGAAGCACAGTAATGAGACTCAAGAAGCCAGTGTCCAAGAGAGGCACGACACGTATGAGGGAGGGCATTAAGAAGAAGGCCGCTGCACACAGAAAAAAACAGAAAAAGCTGCAGAAAAAGGATGTCACCTGGAAGAGTAGGGCCAACAAGGACCCGGGCATTCCTTCGTCGTTCCCATATAAGGATAAAATCATTTCAGAGATTGAGGATCGTAAGAGGGCTTTACAGGAAGAGAAGGAACACCAGAAGGAGTTAAAAAGACAGCAGGCGCTAGCTGCTGGTGAAAACCCGGAGGACGTTATGGATGAGAGCGAAGACGAAGAGGAAGGTAACGGCCTCGCTGCTCTTTTGGAGAGTGCACAAAGAGCTGCCAAGGAGTACGAGGGGGGGTCTTCAGGTGATGACATCGACAGCGATGATAGTGCGGATGAACTAGAGATTGTTGACTACGAGATCAGCGAAGACGAAGACGAAGACAACAAAGAGATTGATAAGTCTCGTAAGGCCTACGATAAGATCTTCAAGACGGTAGTCGAGGCATCAGATGTCGTCCTCTATGTTTTGGATGCCAGAGACCCAGAAGGAACCAGATCAAGAAAGGTGGAGGAAGCTGTTTTGCAGAGTCAGGGCAAGAGACTCATTCTGATCTTGAACAAAATTGATCTCATTCCAACCGATGTCTTGAACAAGTGGATGGACTTCCTCAAGTCATCTTTCCCAACAATCCCTCTCAGGGCAGCTCCTGGTGCTACTAATTCCACTTCCTTCAACAAAAACCTCACACAGTCTGTCACAGCAAACAGCTTGCTTACTGCACTTAAGTCGTACGCAGCAAAGTCTAACCTGAAGAGATCCATTATTGTCGGTGTCATCGGCTACCCTAACGTCGGTAAGTCTTCTATTATCAACTCTCTGACATCCCGTCATGGTGGCTCTTCCAAGGCATGTCCTGTTGGTAACCAAGCCGGTGTCACTACTTCGCTCAGAGAGGTTAAGATCGATGGTAAGCTCAAGGTGCTGGACTCCCCAGGTATTGTCTTCCCAGCAGAGAGCAAGAAGAAGTCTAAGAATGACCAGGAGGCACAGCTTGCCCTTCTGAATGCTCTTCCTCCAAAGGATATCACCGACCCAGTGCCGGCCATCCAACTTCTACTTAAACGTCTTTCCAAATCCGAAGAGATGAAAGACAACTTCAAAAAACTGTATGATCTTCCACCATTACCAGATTCTAATATTCACGAATTCACAAAGAATTTCCTCATCCACATTGCTAGAAAGAGAGGCAGACTCGGTAAAGGAGGCGTGCCTAACTTGCACTCTGCCGGTCTTTCTGTCCTTAACGACTGGAGAGACGGAAAGCTTATTGGATGGACACTGCCGAAGTCCTCTAAGCATGCTGCTTCCGAAGCACATGTAATCAAGGGATCTGGTACCGGAAAGGCACCTGCTGTGGAACAGACTACAATCGTTCAGCAATGGGCCGACGAGTTTGATCTTCACGGGCTTTTCGCCTCTTTGAACCCGGACAAGATGCAGGAATAAGCCGTTCTTCTATTTGAATGGAAAACACACACATAAATATATGTACAATAGCGACTTTGGTATAGATTCTCGTTCTTAGTTTCCTTTTAACGTATAATTGGCGTATATTGTAGAGAAAATTGACCACTGGCGACCTCGGGTTTGTGGTGTCTGGATGAGTTGAGGCATTGAAAAACCAAGCCCTTCAGTGGAACTCATCGAAGCCGATGAGAAACTATCTAGCCTTAACAGGAAATAAGACGAGCAATGGTAAGGCCTGCCGTTGGAGATCGATTATCTTATGAAGGTGAGATTTGTACTGTTCTTTTTGTTGGGACAATTCCGGCATGGCCGGATGAAACGGCACTTGGTGTAGAATGGGACTCTCCAGGCAAAGGGAAACATTCGGGAACATACAACGGCGCCCAGTACTTCACTACTCAAAGACCAGGAAATGGGTCATTTCTCAAGCTTAGTAAGAATCATGATGGCTCAGTGAGCCTCTATGAGGCATTGCTGTCCACATATGGTGCCGATGTATCTATTGAAGAGGTTAAGATAGGGAGGAAAGTAGTAGAGATCTACGGATTCGAGAAGTTACAGCAAATGCAGAAGAACTTCACATCTTTGAGGAATATATCTTTGAGTAGAAACTGCATTGTGAGTATTGGTGACGACACAGAAGAGGGCCTAATCCGATCGTCTCTGCGAGCTCTTGAGAAGCTTGACTTAGGATTTAACTTGATCTCCAGCACAGATGAGGTTGTGAAACTCCTGAAGAACTTGTCCTTGAAGAGTTTGAATTTAACGGGAAACAGGTTTACACGAGAAGCTACTCTGATGGAGGAAGTAAGACTTGACTCCTTGAACCTCACAATGACGTTTCCTTCCCAAGGTATGTTGTCATCTCTTCCAAAGATCTTTCAACACCTGCAAGAACTCTCACTTTGCGACAATCACCTCAAAGAAATCCCCGTATCTATTCTTAACTTACCATCTTTAAACATACTTGACCTCTCGATGAATGAACTGGCTACTCTACCAAGTACGCTTGCAACATCCAATATCACATCGCTAAACCTCGCCGACAACGAAATTGTTGTTACGGTCAATACAACAGAATGGCCGTCAATAATATATCTTAACCTTAGACGGAACAATATTGCCCACTGGGAAGAAATTGATTATTTGGTATCTCAGTTCCCAAATCTAGAAGATCTAAGGATGACAGATAATCCTATCTTTGAAGGAGGCAGCCTTGAAGAAGTGGAGTTTCAGGTGATAGCCAGGTGGCCTGGGCTGCAAGTACTAAATGGTGTAGAAATCAGCCAAAAGGAACGCCAGAATGCAGAGCTGTGGTTTTTATCTAAAATTAACTCTGGTGAGATCAAATACCCTAGAATGAGGACTGAGGGTCTGCGGAAGAAATATGGTGTAAAAGAAGGAGCAGCAGGAACTCAGGGGTCTAGCCTTATCGATTTGGAAGTTAAGGATGGCAGAACTACTTTACAGATACGAGTTTTGCAGTCAATTGAGGTTCTTAGATTGAAGAGTTTATTGGCAAGGCTACTGAAAAGACCCTTTTTGGAGTTTGAGATTACATATGAACTGGGGAAGCTTAAAGAATATCTCAGCAATGAGACATCGCTGGTGTCATCGTACGGGTTCAAACAAAGCCAGTTATTGACAATTGAAACCATATAAGTAGGAAGAATAGGAAAGGAACAACTTTATCATTCATCATTACATATTAAAAAACCTCGTACATACTTCTAATGGGTCTAATCCGCATGGAAGTTCCAAAGGCCATCTCCCAAATAATGCAACGATTCAATGCAGATACCTTTGTTCTTGCTCTTGATATCCTCAGTGCTCATGATGAGCTTACCAATAGCCAAGGCGTGTTCCTTGCCTTCAGCATAGATGGTCACAATGGTTCCTTCAGGGAAACCAGGTGCTTCAGGAAGCTCACCACCTGCGGATGTCAAACCAGGACACATGATGTTTGCACCTGAAAGCACAAACTTAATGGCACCTCTGTCAACTCTGAGCTGAGGGAATGCATCTGGGTATTTGTGGACGATCTTAAGCGATGGAATGAGCTCGTCAAACTGCTGGAAGAAGATAGTCTCTCCGTCAGAGATATACAGCTGGATCTTATCCTCACACTTGAGAAGCTCGACCTGGGACTTCTTAGGGATAATCTCATCAATGGTACCTTCGAGCTTCTCAAACTGAGATGTGAACTTGGTCTTTAGACCTCTTTGAACAGAGGACTTGACGTTCGTTCTGGTGTGCACGTCTTCCTTGGTAAACCTGCAGGTAGAAGCGTGTTAGTTGTGTTTGATTCTTATTGAAAAAATCGACAGTAGACATATAGAAAAGGCCTCTATGCACACAACTCACTTTTTAAACATCGTATTAGTAGCCAGGGAGCCGATTGGCGTTGAGACGTTGTTGATAGCAAAAAGGGTGGTTCTTCGAGTTGTCGATGACGGGCTTTCGCTGGTGGAAAATTCACCATCTTTGACCTCTTTTCACACGGCCACACATAATCCGGTTACCTGGACAAGGTCGAATATGAAAGCGGGAGATATCAAACCAACCCTGGAACACTTACTTGTGCCATCAGGTACTACACTCGATAAAAATACCGTTAAGCTTGCGTATATATTGTAGCCCGTGGTGCTCTGTTTTGGTGTGTGGATAAGAACCGCGAGCTTCACTCACTTCATCACCATTAACAGAACAATTACTGGATAAGCGCTACAAATAAACTATAAACAACCCAGAGTACCCAATTGTTGGCTCTCTATAAGCCACATTTTCAAGCACATCTTCTCAAGCCATTCAATTGTCCACACGTGAACTCACAGTGCACCACATTTGAAAGGAAAAGTATATGAAAGAGTAGGTTTACTTCTTTGGAGTCAAAGAAAAGAAAAGGTCCAAAAATTCCCTTGTCGTCACAAGGACGCCAAGGAGAGGTCGTAGTTGAAGTTTTCAACCAGCAAATACACAATCTCGGACGAGTCCTCACTGATATGCGTAATTCCCGAGCATAAGGATGGGGAAAAGAAAAAGAAGAAGAGCGCGTTGGAAAGAAGCATTGTGCGGCGATGGCCTCTTTATATATGGCAAATTCTGCCGCCCAGGCGTATATTCCAGCCCGGGAACCGAAATACGCGTGGCACCCGCGCAATTTCTATGCTACACTTGTATATATACTTCAAATAACGTTACTTTCATTTACAAAAGCATCTATATCTGATATATTGCGACAGTTAACTAGAGCGAGGGAGGAATTAACGCACTCTGGTTTCGTGGAATGCTACTGTCGCTTCCTGGTCGGAACTTACTGAGGTCCAAGAGCGAGTGCATACTGTTGAGATTCTTCTTTGGTGCAAAGCTCTGCTTAGACGAAACTGGTAAATTAGCATAACTTCTTGTTCGCAGATTGGCACCGAAGTCAGATGCGCTCAGACTCGGAC
The DNA here is from genome assembly GCA_030585085.1 of Petasospora xishuangbannaensis. NCBI lineage: Eukaryota > Fungi > Ascomycota > Saccharomycetes > Phaffomycetales > Wickerhamomycetaceae > Petasospora > Petasospora xishuangbannaensis. The sequence continues at coordinate 83,846 of JAJMBV010000042.1, forward strand.
TCATGCTTCCGGATGTTGTATCCGTTGCGAGAGTCGACTCTGTTCCTGCGACAACCGCCTGCGGGAGGACGCCTTCTTCGAGATCTGAGTTGAGCTGGTTGGAGAGCTTTGTGTATCGATAGTAGTTGTATCTAGTTTTGATTTTGGAGAAGAGCTGGCCGATACCACTGGGAAAACGATACAGAGTGCTCCTCCTATAAATAAGTAGATATAATGTAAAAGAAAAAAAAGCGAACAAAAACAAGAGCGGTACCAGTCCAATGGAGGAGTAGTCATGCCCCAAGATTGCAGACTTGGAATCCTTTGAGATAGCTCCTGAGATGAACTTGCCATGGTCATTCTTTGCCGGTTGAATTCCTACCGGCTGCTTTGTGGAGGCTACAACCATGCTGCTAGCGTATAGTATCATTCTTCCCAATGTCCATGACAATTCGGAGCCTTTGATTGAAATTGCCGACTGGAAAGGAATGTGGTTATCATCTTCAAGCACCTCATCCGGTATCTTCTGCTCAATATCAACACGAGGTAGATTAAAGCCTTCGTGCAGGATATTTAGCACCCAGTTTGCCTTGAAACAAGCGTCTTTCAACAACGATGGAGCAATATTGTTATATTCGCCTTTTTTGCTGTTGTCCATCACAGTATCCCAGTCGCTTTCACAGAACAGTTTCACTTTCTCACTGTACTTCTGAAAGTTATACTCGCCCCCCATATGGAAAACATCGTTAGCGGTGTACCAGTATTCGGAGATACCTACGAACTTATCCTTTTCGAAGTCAATCTCTGGGGCATGGACACCGTTGAAAAGACATGGTTCATCAACGCAAGGCAAATTCTTCAATAAAAGAGGATAAGTAGTCTTCAAACACTGTTCAAAATTACCTGAACCAATGATATCGTAGCTATGCTTATCGTATAAGAAGTCCAATTGCGCACCACGCGGGAGACATGGGTCATTGAGCTTTAATGTTTCAAAGTCATCTTCGTCATTGTTGTTGTTTTTCTCGGGAAGAACGTTAATCAAACTTTTTAAGTACCTCTTTCTTGCTTCATTAGCCCCAAAACCTAACCATGTACTGACAAAAACGTCCCATTGCTGGGTTTCACCGTCAACAGAGCGTAGGTACAATGCCGAGATATCGTTTCTGTACTTCTCAATATCAGCTTTTTTCGAAGGGACAAAACTGATCTGTGTTGAGGCTCCACCCATATCCATAAATCCATAACTTGTGTGCTTCTCCTTTTGCGTATCGTAGTTGTCCAACTGACCCATTAAGTAGTTGAGACCTATCCACCCGTATAAGCCCTCTGTCTCACCGTCAATGCTTTGAACCTGTTCGGCACAGTTCTCTAGTAAAAAGTCTGTTTTTTTCCCAATCTTGTGACAAATCTCCTGCATTAGTCTATCCCTTTTCTTGTGGGGCAAAAGACGCATACCAGCAGTGGCCAGGACAAACACAGGTGTTTCTTTCCACTGGTCTTTTGGGATGATCTTCTCAGCGTACTCAAACAACGTCTCATAGTGGTCATCCCACACATCACCAGGTTTATCCGAAAACGTAGAAACCCCAGGCATTGTTTTAAAACTCCAATTATCCTCCTGGTATACCCGAGGAACAGATTTCACTACTGCTTGACCGTCTGTGCTGCCATTGTCCTTGAACGACTGGAGCGTCTCAGTGGAGTCTGGCCAAGCATAGATCTGGATCCGGGAGCCAGAGGACCCCGAGTCAATTACAATTCCGTAGTGCTCCTGTACCATGGTGTCTAGAGTATGCTGCTTTATAGGAAACTATACACCTCCGATTGTGTCTTGCTTGAGGAAGGCAATTCAAGTGTTTTGTGCCAGGGTATTAACGCGGCGATCTTTTGAGGAGCACCGAAAACAGCAACTGCTGTTTATGGCTATTTACATCGATTTCGTGGTTTCCAATTCTTATTTCGTCAGCACTTCCGAGGGTATAACACCAGTTCCGAGGCTTTTTTGGCCACCGACCACAGGGTCTCGGTTGGTGCTGAGTCATATCTCATAGGAGATCAGAATGGGCTGGTTTTTAACTGCTGGCTTCTTCCACATACGATAAGGATAAGAAAGCGGACAGATCAGAAGCGTTTTATAAGCAGGAAATGTCGTCAGCATCTCTTTCATCGTCGTTCAGCTCGCCTGGGTGGGTTGTACAGAAGTTCGGTGGTACCTCCGTTGGTAAGTTCCCGGAGAAGATCACCGATGACATTGTCCAAGTGTACACGCAACAGAGTAGGGTCGCAGTTGTGTGTTCAGCACGCTCGTCCCAGACAAAGAGTGAGGGAACTACTTCGAGACTCCTTCGTGCTGCCGATCTGGCATCACTCGATGGAAACTACGAGGCCGTATTGAAGCTTGTCAGAGATGACCATCTCAATAATGCCAACGAGAGAATCAAAGATCCCAAACTCAGAGAGCAACTCATCAAGGACACTGAGTACGAGTGTGACCAGGTGTTGAAGCTTCTTCATGCATCCCAAATTATCGGCGAAATAAGTCCCAGAACTCTAGATTCCATCATGAGCGCTGGAGAGAAGCTAGCATGTCTCTTTATGACTGCCCTCTGTAATGACCGTGGTGTCAAGGCAAAATACATCGATCTCTCTGGTATCATTGCTGCCGGATATGACATCTCCAAAACTGGGTTCGATGACTCCTTCTACCGTGGCCTCAGTCAGTCACTTGCTCAGAAAGTCATGGAGCTTGAGCATGAGGATGTTGTTCCCGTCTTCACCGGTTACTTTGGAATTGTGCCAGGTGGTCTCTTAAACGGTGTCGGCCGTGGTTACACAGACTTGTGTGCGGCTTTGATTGCCGTCGGAATCAATGCAGACGAACTCCAGGTGTGGAAGGAAGTTGATGGTATTTTCACCGCTGATCCACGTAAGGTACCGAGCGCTAGACTGCTGTCTTCTGTTACACCAGAAGAGGCGGCCGAACTGACATATTACGGTTCAGAGGTGATCCATCCATTCACTATGGAACAGGTTATCAAAGCACGTATCCCTATCCGCATCAAGAATGTTGAAAACCCACAGGGACCAGGTACCATCATCTACCCTGATGATGTTGGCCGTAAAGGCGAGGCCACCCCACCACATCCTCCACAGATTGTTGCTAAGCTCAACAACACCTCTCTTGTTAAGAAGAAGGCGGCCACTGCTATCACAGCAAAGAAAGATATCATTGTGCTTAACGTGCACTCCAACAAGAAAACACTTTCTCACGGTTTCCTTGCGATGATCTTCACCACTCTGGACAAATACAAGCTTGTTGTTGACCTCATCTCGACCTCCGAAGTACACGTTTCCATGGCCCTTCAGCATACTGATGACGAGGAATCTAACAGAGACCTCCGCCATGCTGTAGATGAACTGAAGAAGCTCGGTAGTGTGGACGTTACCCGTAAGATGGCTATTGTTTCTCTTGTGGGCAAACAGATGAAACAGTTCATCGGTGTCGCGTCTACCATGTTCTCCACATTGGCTCAAGAGGGTATCAACATTGAGATGATCTCTCAAGGTGCCAACGAGATCAACATCTCTGCTGTCATTGATGAAAAGGATGCAATCAAAGCTTTGCAGAGCATCCACGCCAAATTGCTCGATCAACCAGTCCAGGAGTTCGGTAGTGCCGTTAACGACAGAATTGCTCAACTCAAACTGAACAATTAATAGAGCAAAATTCAAAATAAAAGTGACGTTTGTATTTTTTTGATTTTTTTTACATTTTTAGCATTCTTCTGTTTTCTAGAAAAGCTTTATATAGTTCAAACCTAGTTCCTCGTAGAACAAAGCTATTTAGACCAGATACTGTTCTTCTTAAAATTGCATTGAATTACAGAAGATTATAGATTTACCTGAAATTCTAATAACCGAAATAAGAACTATACGGGGATCAAACTGGGAATTTCTTGTCATTGTATCTGTATTTTAGAGTCAGAGAACACACAATGAGAATTATTCAGAAGACGAAGACTTGGTCACCAGCTTTCGAGACTGGCTTTGGCTTCTGGAAGCCTAACGCCACGACACCTTTCTTAGCACTGTTCACCATTGGTGGTGGGCCACACAAGAGCACCATGGACTCAGCCGTAGCAGCAGGCATGAACTTGTTCAAGATATCATCTGTAACGTAGCCAACTCCACCAGTCCAGTTTGCAGGTGGTTTGTCAAGCATGTAGTAAACCTTGACATTTGGATGTTCTTTGCAAATCTTGTCGAGTTCAGGCTTGAGAAGGATATCAGCTTCGGTCTGGTTACCGTAAACAAGCTGAACCTCCGTCTTGTCCTCAGGGTTGTTGGCAATGGCCTCAATGATCTGATACATTGGTGTGATACCAGTGCCTCCTGCCACCATACCGAAGCTCTTGACCATGTTGGGCGTGTACTGGAAGAAACCCTTTGGGCCTCTGACTTTGATCTTGTCACCAATGTGGAGCTCAGCAATGTGTTTAGAGATGTTACCCTGAGGGTAGTGCTTGATCAACAAGTCAAAGTAACCAGAGACAGAGTCGTTCGAAGTAGGAGTGTAAGATCTGACAATCTCCTTGCCACCGATGTTAGCAGAAATAGAGATGTGTTGGCCAATTGGCAAGCCCAAGACGTCCTGTTCACGTGGAAGCGCAAAACGGTAGACACCCGAATTATGGGAGAGCATGGTCTTCTGGATCAACGGGAACTGCTGGAACAAGTCTTTCTTCAGCACTTTACGAGGAGCAGCATTAATAACCAGGAAGTAGTATGAAGCAGAAGCAACTATGGCAAGAAGTGCCACAAGGATCCCAATTGTGGAGTTGGCCATTCTCGGTGAGACAGGAACAGAGAGGGCGTGATTCAGATGTTGTCGATAGAGAATGCTCTTTGCACAGTGGGATGCGGTGGAAGAGAGGATATCCAGGAGAGAATGTTTTTGTCGATTGCCCTATCTATCAATAACTATAATATATATAGAAACTGAAGGAGAAAAAAAGGAAAATGCAACAAGGACAAAAGATCCCAAGGCAAGAGACCACCAAGCTCTTTTTTTTACCCTTTTAGGAGTTGATCTGACTGAAAAATGGTTATGGCGCACCGGTACCTACAAATTCCTGAGCTCCAGTCTCGCTAGTCTTGTGAGGCTCGCCAGCTCCTCTAGTCTCTCCCTTCTTCTCTTATCGAGTCCCATGGCCCTGGAACAATACGAGCTAATACGAGCAGAAAGATCCGCCTTTTTTTCCTAAAAGACAAACAGTGAAAAAGACAAGAAGCATCCCGTTTCAACTATAGTGCCTGGAATATATTCCAGATTTGTAAGGACGGTCAATTGCTTGATGGAAGGTCAGACGGTCAGGCGTGCGCAGCTTATCACACGGCTACTTTTAAAAGCTACGCTTCGAGCAAACAGGCACCCAAAAGACACAGGTTTTCAAGACTCTCCAAACTCCACTCCATCACCCTAAGAGCACTACCATAACTATTCTACGTTTTTATATTTTCTGGGCTCTCTTACCGTCCATTGATGATGAAGCGTGTAGCCCCAAGAAGACACCACACCCGAACACCTATTCTGGACGCCACCAGGCCCGAGACTTGGACATAACCACGCTTATCGCACCAAACAGCGCGCAGAGAGCCAACTCGCTGCAAGCTCACAGATTGGGATTAGGACCCCGAATCCGCATATCAAGCCTGTCCATAGGACATATTACGGTGTACGAGCTGCGGCAAACACGCAGAACTTCAGTTCACTTGCTTTCGTGAGCCCTGCTTTTCTGTTTCGACGCCCCGGCCAGTATCTCTAACAACTATTTGTTAATCTCCGGGCGACATTGGCTGTTTTGTATTGTTTTCCAACCCCCTTGGCTTCAGACCATCACCTCTCGTGGGCTCATCGGAAGCCCTTTGAGAGAGTAGAGTGAATTACTCTTCTTCCACGATGCCTGAGTCACATCGTATGCGTCAGAAATCTCTTTCTGGGGCTCTCAGTGTGTCTCTAGGGCTTTCGTCGTCCTACAAGGACTCCCACAGTCTCAACAACTCTTCTTACCTTGCCCGTTCATACCTTGGCTTCAGCAACAATCCAGGCCAGGGAAACACTCCAAGGTCATACACAAGCTCTGAGGAACACCTGCTGAGGAATGAGGGTCACCAGCAGGCAGCTTATCTTGCAACCGATGATGAGCTCTTTGTAGAAGAGTCTCAAGATGCCCTTGAAGAAGAGGACCAAGACGACTACAGTAGCATCCCATACACATCCAGAAGGGCGACATCGATCCAGGAGGACGATATTCCTCTAATTGATTCCAATCTTGCTGCTGCATACTACACTTACAACCATGGCGACGTTGAGTCCCAGAGAGTACGCCCTGAAAAGCTTCCAGAGTTCCAGCTCGCCGACTTGGCCCCTATGAAGCTACTTTCTTACATCCCCGGAGTAATCTTAGGGCTTCTTCTAAACATTCTCGACGGATTGTCTTACGGTATGATTATATTCCCTATTGGTGAACCTCTCTTTTCTCACTTAGGTGCGTCGGGACTCTCAATGTTCTATATTTCTTGTATTGTCTCCCAATTAGTATACTCATTGGGAGGCTCCGCGTTCCGGGCCGGTGTCGGCTCTGAGATGATCGAGGTGACGCCCTTCTTCCATTCAATGGCTGCCGTTATCACTGCTCAAATTGGTGAAGAAAATAAGGATGCAGTAATTGCAACTACCATAACAACATATGCCATCAGCTCTATTTGTACTGGTACGATTTTCCTCATTTTGGGCAGATTTAGGCTTGGCCAGCTTGCGGCGTTCTTCCCTCGCCATATTCTAATTGGATGTATTGGTGGTGTTGGATACTTCCTTGTTGTCACTGGTTTAGAAGTCAGCTCCAAGCTGGGTGGATTTGAGTACAACTGGACATATCTATTTTCTCTTTTTGAGATTTCTACATGCATTAAATGGATGATCCCGGTGTTGCTCACCGTTGGTCTCATTGTTCTCCAACACTACAACCACAATTCTCTAATCCTTCCGTCTTACTTTATTGCCGTCTTCATTATCACTCACTTAATTATTTTCGTTGTTCCAACTTGGGACCTCGAAATCGCCCGCAAATCTGGGTACATGTTCTCTTCTGGAAGCTCAAACTCGTCAGAGCCTTGGTATGAGTTTTACAAATACTACAATTTCCGTATTGTGCACTGGGGTGTTATTGCTCGCCAAATCCCCTCGATGTTTGCTTTAACATTCTTTGGCGTTTTGCATGTCCCTATTAATGTTCCCGCACTTGCTGTTTCTACAAACCAAGATGTTGTTGATGTTGACAGAGAGCTTACAGCTCATGGTATCTCCAACTTATTGTCTGGCATGATTGGGTCGATCCAGAACTACTTGGTGTACACAAACAGTCTTCTCTTCATGCGCGCTGGAGCTGACTCGAGGGTCTCAGGTGTTATGCTTGCCATTGCTACATTTGGTGTTATGCTTATTGGCCCTGCTCTTATCAATTTCATTCCGGTCTGCGTTGTTGGAAGTTTGATTTTCTTGTTAGGTTACGAATTGTTGAAGGAGGCATTATATGATACCGTTGGAAGAGTCTCAAGATTTGAATACTTGACCATCGTCACTATTGTTTTGACAATGGGCATTCTTGACTTTGTGGCCGGCATTTTTATTGGAATTGTTATTGCTAGTTTCCACTTTTTGTGGGAAAATACCAATATTCCTGTTGTTTCTAGTTCTTATACTGGCGAAGTTGCAAGATCTACTGTCATCAGACACCCATTACAAGAACAATTCCTACGTAAGATTGGAAAACAGATCTATGTTTTAAAACTACAGGGATTCTTGTTTTTTGGATCCATTGGCAAGGTTGAAAAAGAGGTCAAGAGCTTGTTTGAGTCGGAGCGATTCAGTAAGACTCCAATCCGATACCTCATTCTTGATTTCAAGAACGTTTTGAGCATCGACTTCTCCGCTGCTGAGGGGCTAAATCGTCTCAAGAATTTTGTCATCGAGCAGGACTCATACCTCATAATTTCAATTGGAGACAAGGAGAAGATCTTACAATCTTTGAGGAAGGTCGGACTTTTCGAGGAAAACTCCCCAAAGTTACAAGTATTCCATGATTTGAACTCGTCGCTCGAATGGTGCGAGAACGAGTTCCTGACCAAATATAAACAGTTCCAGCGTTTCAAGAAGGACGTCGATATTCCAGCTGTTACAAAGCCATCGAAAACCGCGCTACCAATTAACACGCCTAGAAATTTCAACTTTCTTCTTGAAGCACAAAGTACTTACAAGAAAGAGATTGAGACAGCAAAGAAACCTTCGACAGACCCAGAACCACTTCCGTTACTTTTCTTTGCTTTACAAGGTGTTTCGGACAAGCCTGCGAAGTTCTGGTCTTCTTTACTCCCGTTGATCAAGGAGATCCATTTTGTCACTGAAGAGAGCCTCAGATTCTTACACACTGATTCTTTTCTTGTCCTTGTTGATGGCGGTGTTTTATCACTGGCGTACCACTTGAAGGACGCGCAGCAGATCCATGAAACGCTTCTCCCTCGTACTATTTGTGGTAGATTTAGTGACTCGATGCGAACTGGTGACGAATGTGGAACTACTATACGTGCTAAACAAGAATCAAAGTGTTGGGTAATTGACAATCAAGGCATGACTAAGCTCAAGAAGGTGGATATCGAGGTGTACTGTGAACTGATGCTTGTAGTAATGAAATTGAATGAAGAACGCTTTGGAAACGTGACTGGCTACACACTAATTAGCACATGATATTTATCAATTAAAGTGCATAAGATGACTGTGGTTTATAAAAAAGGTTCATTAATTAACAATAGAATGAATATTTCGAGTTGTGGGAAGACAATAGTTAAACCGCGCGGGCCGGGAAGGATCAGCCGCTTATAGCAGACAACCGTCAGAGGCATATTCGGCTATAAATGAGAATTATGAGATCTATTTTTCTATCTGACATTGTTGGTCATTAGATACACTCTCCTTTGTTATAAAAACAATAAATAAACACCGATACAAGCGTGCCTCGATTTCCGTGAAGACTTTGTAAAATGACAACGCCTCTGGATCAATACGATCTTCCTGATATCGACTCCCTTACAGAGCAACGCAAGCCACTGGAGAAGTCTGAAACCATTGCCTCCTTAAGGCACGAACTCACAGCTCAGAGAGTTTCTACAAGAGACCTAGTAACGCCCACTAACGCTCATATATTTCCTGAAGAGTACCAGCTGGAGACTGAGACCGGTCTAGTGAGATCACAAACAATAGCAGGTGTACGAGGTGGACGTTCCAGCATGGATGAAAACGGCTTGACTACAGACAAGCTCAATAAAGCCGTCCAGAAGAACATGAAGGAAATGGAGAAGAACAAAAAAGTCCCAGAATGGTGGAGAAAAATGAGAAAATGGCTTACCATTGGCATTATGGATTGAACGAAAGCATCGGCCCACCCGTCAATACAGCTTTGTGTCCCTTAGCCATGATCCTGGACCAGAACAACTATACCAAGCACTCGTGTAGTGAATATTACATTTTCATATGGCTATACAACACGTATTTTAACGCACTGAAACATTCTATTAGTTCCAGCTGGTACCAAATGTTACTAGTTGGTTCCAATATTCTAGTACTAGATACAGCTAATTTGGTGTGTGTCGCCAACCGGCTGCTGTAACCGTCACAGTAACCACCCCCACAAAGATCACTAAGTGATGCATGCTACTAAGAAGAGCTTAATAAAGGCAGTCTACAAGATTCCTTTAAACATACTATAAAACATATGTGCATTGTGATAACTACAAATTCCCACCCGAACTTCCCTTTCATCCTCTGTTCTAACAGAGACGAGTACCTCTCGCGGGCAACGGCACCAGCACACTTCCATTCGTATGCCAACTGCCAGGTTCTCTCTCCTCTTGATATGGCTCGTTCAGACCATGGAACATGGATTGCGTTGAATCCAGCTACATTACAGCTAGCAGTGCTTGTAAACTTTAGAGAGGGGATGAAGCTCGATATCAATCCTGTTTCCCGTGGTGTGCTTCCACTTGAGTACGTAACGACGCATGCAAGAAGTCGGAGCCAGTTCCTTAATGAGCTGAGACAGAAATACGGTACACAAGTTCTTGAAGAGATAGGAGGGTTTAGCCTTATGTTTGGTACGATTGGTGAGAGGTTCGATATTGTTTCTAACAAAACAGGTGACGACTTCAAGTGCTTTATCGGGAAAGAGGTACACGGCCTTAGTAATTCCAAGTTCGACGAGCCTTGGGACAAGGTCATACTAGGGGAAAAGCTGTTAAAACAGATTGTGGATAAAGGTGAAAAGGACCGAGACATTCTTCTGATCGATCTCTTTGAGTTGCTCAGTATTAATAGCCTCCAGAACATCACTGACGATTTTGAGGCGAACTTCCATAATATTGAAAAGTCCATATACGTTCCTCCGCTTCAAGTCAGAGACTACACCAGAGGAAACCCTTTAGCGGGAAAGTACTACGGAACAAGAACGCAGACAGTGATTCTTATGGATACTGAAGGCCATTTAACGTATATGGAGAAGAACCTGCACTCAAGTGACGATCTGAGTGAATTACCTACTATTAATACCTTTGAGATTTAATCTAACTGAATAAAAGAACGCTGATTTCTTTAGAATCTTGCTTATCTTCCAAGTATTGATATTCTGTAACGATTCGAAAATGGTGCTCTGCTTACGATTAGGCTTTACTTGTCGATTCGTAACTTGGTTTAGGAATATAACCTTACATCTTTCTCTTGTTGTGCATATTCAGAGACGGTTTGAAGGGCTATAATGGATCTTTTCAGTCATCAATTATCGCTCGCTGTCCAAGTTAATGTATTGGTTGAGCGTTTTTGGTATTCATTACGCATGCTATAATTATTCAGTCGTCGTCGTCGCTGCTCTCGTACCCACAGACAAGAGGTTTCTTTGTCTGAGGTGCTGGTAGTGTTGACCGTGATTTGAGCATCTTCAGATACTCCAAAGAAGACCCGCTTAAAATACCAGTCTTTGCAGCTTCAATCTGCTTGACTTCAGGTGAAGACTTCTCCTTGTTCTCGGGGGTTTCGTCCCGTTCATCCTCCGGCTCATGTACAATAGGTTCCTCGGTTTGCAGTTTCTTAGAGTCATACCTGTCCAGTAATTTCTTCACTACATCCTGAGTCTCCTGTTCCAATTGTCTCTTTTTTTCCCTTATAGCAACAGGGTTAGGATCTTCATGTGCCCATTTGACATTTAGAACATCGGTTCCGTAGAGACTTTGGCCCATCATCGCTTCCTTTGCGAACTGTGCGTTCGCTTCGTTTTTAAACATCACAAACCCGCAGTTCTTATTGTTGATAACATTGATTTTCTGGATCTTCCCTAGCTTGCGGAACGACTTGTTGAGCATGTCCTGTATGTTGTCCTTCACCACTAAACCGCCAATGTAAAGGGTCTTATTAATCGAGTTGAAAGATCCAATACCGCTCATATCATCCCTATACTCGGAAAACTTCTCTCTACCAAAACAATCAACAGTATTAGGGAAAATATCTTCATCGTTGGGAATCCGATGCAAGTACTCACACTTTTTACCTTTACAGCACATTCCCTTAGCAAAGAAAAGACAAAAGTACGGTCTCGGTAACTTGTCAGCCCTTGTATATCCTGAATCCTTCTCGACATTCAGCTTATGCTTGGCTTTCACTAGTGTGAACTGGGAACCCCCGCCTGACCATTTATTGTACCAGATGTTGAAGACGGTGCCCGTCTGTGGTGGAAGGTCCTCCTCAAATTCCTCAGGATCAACCTGGACCCTTGCGGGCCTACGCTTGGATATGCGTTCGGTCGACATTTCACGCCTTGTGAGCGTCTTATTGTCGTGATAGCAGTTGAATTCTTGATATTAACGCACGCTTCCTAACTTATATAAGAGCTCTGGCTCTATCTCCCATCTCTGTGTGTAGAAATATTTCTACTTAAGAGGTGTCCGGATGTTCGAAAAAACCCGACCATACTCCAACACTCTAGTAAAATGAATGTTAAAGACACTCTACTATAATTCTTCAGAATATTCATGTAAACCGTTTATAATTCCATTGATGTAATCAGAAGAAAATAATAATATACAAAATACTTTTAGTTCAATCAAAAGCTGCGTATCGGACTCCATGAAGCCAATGAAGTAGCAAAGTGGTACCTCCATCCATGTGCAATGCCGAGTTATATACAAATGCTGCACATGAATTAGGAGGGCACATAATGTTGGGGATCCAGACGGGTTTGAGGTAGGGAATTATGCCTGGAAAAAATAAGGGATCATGAGACAAAAAAGCGTGTGTTTACCGCGTACACGATGTTGAACTTCATTGAGATTCAGCATTGATGAAGAAAAGAAATGATATCTATAGTGTAATGGAGTCACATCCCACAGTTTTTGCGAAAGGAGGTGAACTGGGTTTGTAAAGGTGGATAAATAATGAAAAAGAAAAGTCGTAGCCGTAATTCATGACAGTTGATGTTGTTATTGTTGTATGGATGGTCATACCGGCTCCGAACCGGTTAGTGAATGCAAACAAAAGACAAACATTGGAGTTACTCATCCTTCTCGTTGATCTTGTTGAAGTCAATCTCATCAAGGATCTCTTTGGCACCCTTTAACTTCATTTGGGCAGCCAGCTTAACACCAGCTGCATCAGCGTCGGCCTTGTAGTCTTCACCAATTTCTACAGTGACTTCATCCTCGATGCACTTTTGACCATCAACAGAGACAACCAAACCTTTCAAGTTTAAGGTGGAACTCTCCTCATCAAACTTAGTCCAGACACCAATTGGAACTGAACATCCACCTTCTAGTGTTCTCATCAAGGCTCTTTCGGAATAACAACAAACAGTTGCATTCTTATCCTCAATCGTACTCAAAATTGATTTCATTATGGTATCCCCTCTTCTAATCTCAATACCCAACGCACCTTGGCCAACAGCATGATACATCAAGTCGGCATTCAAACGCTGAGTAATTCTGTGTTCCAAGCCGACTCTCACCAAGCCGGCAGTGGCCAGGATAATACAAGAATATGGAGATTCTGGGTCGTCACATTTTCTGAGTCTGGTGTGGATGTTACCACGGACACTCTCAAACACCAAGTGTGGGAGGTTTCTCTTCAACTGTGCGGATCTTCTAACAGAGGATGTACCAACGACGGAGCCGGCTGGCAAATCTTCCAAGCAAGTGTATGGAGATCCCTTTGGCATGACAACAGCATCTGAAGGGTCCTCTCTCTTAACAATGCATCCTAATTCAAATTCTTCAGGCAAGTTTGTTGGCATGTCCTTCAATGAATGTACAACCAAGTCGAGCTTGTGGTACTCACCAAGGTCCTGAAGCAAAAGGATCTCCAACTCCTTTGTCCAGAGGGCTTTACCGCCAAACGAATACAGAGGTTTACTCTGTACATGGTCACCTAATGTTGTGAGGGCGAGGATCGGACACGCCATGGTGTTGAAAGTTTTCTTGATGAGGCCTTTCACAATCTGCGACTGTGCAACAGCAAGCAACGACTTACGGCCGCCAATGAAGATCTGGTCTGGGATGTATGGCATGTTAAGCGCAGCAGCAAGCGCAATGTTGTCAGCAGCGGCCATCTGGGCCCTCTGAGAGTCGTGTTCGTACTCATCATCGAAAATGACCGAAGAGTTTGTGTTGTTTGAGGACGTCGACTTCGGAGTCGAGCTGAGGGACATCTTTCTTAAACTAGTCTGTGGTCCGTGGAGTTGCTGTAGCTGTGAGGTGGCGTCCAAGTGGATTGGTGACGAGAGCATGTTGAACGATCCCTGCTACGTGTTATTGATTCTTTGAATGCAAATGTGTAAAAGTGTCCAGCTGTGTCCGACGGTAATACGCAGTAGTCTCAAAGGCCGGGCAGGATGTGTGGAACTGGGTGTGTGGGTAGGCGATGCAGAATAGGAAATACTCGGCAAAAACAAGCAACCAAGGAGGCTCAATATATGGAGTCTAGTGGGTACAACAATCAGGGAGTTGAAGTAGTAGCAGTACTAGAAGCTAGCACAAACCTAGTGACAGGTAGCTGTTGTTGTGGTTGGAGCTGCGCGTAATGAAAGAAAACTGTTTCAAACCGGGTTTGGAAGTCTCTCTGTTTTGTGGCACTCTCGACAAGAACAAGAAGCCGGGACAAAAAGCACTGATGAGTGTATTACCAGAACACGTGTGTTGATACGATAAAGAACAAGGGGGATGGCACAAGGAGTGCAAAAGGCGATCGAATGAGATACAGAAAAGTGTTTGCGTAACTCGGTGTTACTAAGAAACAGGCTCGTGTATGTGCACCCAGGCTCGGTGATGGGAGATGGTTCGGGTATGGTGCTGGTTTTTATGGGAAAACGGGTCTTCTGCTTTTTTTCGCTCGGCTCGAATTGGCTGATTAAAAAAAAAAAGCTTTAAAAAAATAACCGGAAAAAAGAAAAATAAAAAAATAAGCTTAAAGAAAAAGAAGGAAAAAAAAAAGACATAAACCACTCAAACGGTACGCACACGCTCGGGGTCTGGCCATTGGCACAACCACGGGCTCCGGGCACAATTGGGCGGGCTCTGAAGGTGATTAGGACTGCCAGTATGCTGTCCAGTAGCAATTAGTCACACTAGCCCCTTTACCGTCTCCAAAACCGCCTCAATCTTACGTTTTGCACTGGCTCTTGTGGTGGAGCCCCGGGTCTGCAAAGGGCCGGATCCCCCACGGATCGCAGGCCCCAGGGACTTTTTTACCAAATGCGGCAAAGTCGCCGGCCCCTGCACCGGCCAATCGGAGCGCGGAAGAAGTAAGCGGCCAAGGTGCCATCTTTCTTTTGAGAGGGTCTTGGCGGGACTGGGATGACTATTCTAGGGGCGGGCGAGACCCTAATCACTAGGGCTTCCTAGGGCCAGGGGGACTATAACATGGGAGTACCTGGGGCCATGGCCAAAGGGAGCCATAGGGAAACATACTGGCGTGGAAACTCAAGTGACTGATCCAGAAACAACTGCAGAGATTATTTACCGGATGTTGTGCCTTCCGAAACCATTCTGCGATGTTGTGGCGTTTGTGGTTGTACTCTGTGTCTTCACCTCTTGTCGGCGTCGATAATGCCCGAGGCTGAGAACTGCCCATCGTATAACCCCGAGCGTGAGCTTTGTGCGTGTGGCTACGATGTTGTCTATTCCTCAGATGATAGCTGTGCCCCTGACAAGGAACAAGCATAGACGTAAAACAACAAAAACTACACGTCCGTTTTTCCACAATGTACGTGTATACCTATGTGGCTATGATATCCATGGTATCTTTAAGCGATTCCATGAGTGTGGCCATGCCAACCAGCCACCACGTTCCTACAGCACTTGACACCAATACCTATACCTACCCCATACCACTCCATATCATCATGCCATCCCACGGCATTCCTTCAGTCTGCCACATCCTACGGCTACACTTCCACTATACCCATTAATACCACAGCCTAGGGCCCTTAGAGTTGTAACGGCCCTAGAATGAGAGCCGTGGGACTTGACGGCCTGGGGTATGCTGCACACGTGAGTATCACGTGAGTGACAGCTTTTTTAATGAGTCGTCCTGTGTTTTAATTCTCCGCCTCTAAACCAGCTCATCTGTGTACCTGATGACCTGTGCCTTGTCTTAGCCAACACAAGACATGGTCATCCCTCCCATTTAAGGCCCAAGTATTGCCATTCTCGGTGATTAGTTCTCGACCACTGACAGCCTTCACAACTGCGATTACCTTTGCTGACACAACCCGCGTTTTTAAGGTTACTTCACGCACGCTGATTGGCTGCTCGCTTCTTAGGACACCCGAATTTCTTTTTTTGTTTGTGCTTTTTATTTTTTATTTTTTATTATTTTTTATTTTTATTTTAAGTGTTTTTTTTGTTTTATTTCTTTATTTTACAATTTTGTTCTCCGCCTATCTCAACATTTCTCCGGGCTGCATAACGTAAAGAACTAACACCTGGACACCATAGGACCGGAGATCCCAACAGCAAGGCTCCATAACCTTACCGCAAGCACGAGCAGGTCCGCTCTTCGTAGCGTGCTCCGTAACAATATAACACCCGGACACTCCATCGAGAGACTACGGGGACAGCTCACGCTTAACAGTTGATCAACGTCGTGATCTTTAAAGTCATTCCTATTGTAGCATCCCCCCGTCAGTACGCCGAGGTATGAAGACTCCTTCTTTGGCGAGACATCCGGCACTGCGAAAGGAGATCGACACCCCTATACAACTTCAGTACACGTTTTTCCACAGTAATACCATCCCGTTAGCATTGCAAGTTGTACTGGCTCTCACTATAGTTTCCGTTGACTTCTTTTACACAGGTTATCTCCACCTGTACTACCGTGCGGCCCTGGTCCTGGCATATATATTTCTGAGCTTCTCTCTAACTATCAACAAGCGTAAGTATAGTACTTCATTGTCACTAGGTCTACCAAGACTACTAACAACTTGCGTGTCCAGAAGAACAAGTCTGTTACACCAAGGAACTAGGTATCGAGTTGTCTACACGAACAGGACTGCTATTTCCTTCTACAATTCACACATTTATCCCCTCGAGTAAAATCATTGACATTGTCATATTGGAAGGCTTTAAGGGTCTCCAAGTTATCTATTACCTTGTATGTATAGTGGAGAACCATCCCAAGCTCATGCAGATCCTGCCGGTAAGTATAACACCCCTTCAACAAGATGATTTCCCATATCTAACACTTTCTCCCATCAGGATGCAGGGCTCAGAATTGAACAACTGAAGACAATCAGACATGATATCCGCAAAAGGATTATCTAATTAGGAACTGCGTACGGCTAAGGGATACAGCTTTGCCTAGTGGGTACTGTCACTGTTTAGCATGCTCCTTACAAACTCGGGACGCTTTCCTCTTTGAAAGCTACCACATTCCAACATTATATTGATTGTAACCGATCTTCAAAGACACAGACAAGTCCTAGTTCTATCGATTTTCAGAGTTTCGACTAGAGAGCACATTCTTATCGCAGATGGTTCAAGGGTGCCAGAATACAAATAATAAATCTGAAACATCGTCGTGTTAAAAGGAAAATCTACCATAAGGTTATCAGAAATCATAACATTCATTATGGACCACATGCTCCTCTCCTCAGATCATGCGTTCTGAAAGTCTTTAAGTCGACTTCGGCGTCTCTCATTGGGACAGTTTGTGAGGTACATCCTCCTAGGCATTGTTCTACATGATAGATAAGTATCTTATGATGAAAACATGGTAACTCACCTACTATGATAGTATCTTAAGAAAAGAGGCTAAGATCATTGCAACTGCAACTCCAGTTACCAGTCCAATTTGTGTTTTCCTAACGGCTTTCCAAATTTGTTTAGCCCATTGCTGCGAGCTAGGTAGTGTTATTTTAATCGGGTTTCCGCACTGTGCCCTTTCTTTTTTGCAAGACTCCATTCTTCTTTCTCCATTTCATTATCTTTGGTACACTCTTCCTGCTATACAAATTGGATCACGGAGAGCGAATGGTTTCGTGCAGCCTACTGCTGCTTATATAAGCACCGCAGCTAATATTTTTTTGTGTAGGCAAATGAGCACAAAAAAGGAGTAAACAAAGATAACTTAAGAGGAACAGAAAAGACATTTTCCGCTTATAAGGACAGAACAAGAAATAGATAAACTGCTATTTATATACGTACGTATATAGATATACGTATATATAAGCATTCCACTTCATATTACCAAAGCATGAGTTCCATCGTCAGTAAGTACTACTATCACAGGTATTGTAATTAGTCCCCACTACGCTCCATCCTTCAATAGAAGGCATATACTAAAGTATTCACCTCAAGATAAGAGCGGTGTCAGGTTTGCACCCAAGGTTAGTCAACGTCGAGTGTCGAGCCTAACGCCAACACCTAGCAGAAAGTCTAGTGTTGTTCCCGCCAGTGTTGAAGCTTCAGTAGGGCCGGAAGAGCTACAAGGAGAGCAGACGGACAATCAGGAAGAGTACTCGGGTGAAGAGAACGAGATAGAAGATGAAGATGATGTTGATGGATTTGTTCTTCCCAGGGCAGGGTCGATATCAGGTTCTCTAAACGTAAGCGTAAGCAGAAGAACAAGCGTTGTTGATGGTACTCCAAATGCAACCAAACAGAGACGTCTTTCAACCCTGAGTAACACAGCGACAGATTTCTTCAGAAAAACTTCCTTTTCAGGTTCTTCTGAATCTAAATCACAAGTGATATCGATTCCACAGCCGTCACAGCCCGTAAGGAGAAGAAGAAGCAGTGTTGCAGGACCGAGAAGTTTGAAGAGACGCTCGTTGTCTGTAGCTGAAGATACCCGTTCCACATCTGCAACCCCAGCGGTTCTTCCAACACCAGAAGCTACACAGTCTACTGGTACCTATGAGTTTTCAAATGCTGATGATTTTAGAGCACCGGAAGATGCGCACATTGGTGAAACGATTGCCGAAGAGGATGAAGAAGGTGAAGAACAACTGAAGGCTTTGTTGGACGACTCTGTCCCTGCTGATGCCGAAAAGATTGAAAGACTGGTGTTTGATAAGATTCAACAGCGGTTTAAGAAGTCCATCTACGATCCCAAAGGCACCAGCAATCCCGACCTGGTGGATGTCCAGGACATACAAACCATCTCTCGTTATTCACAGCTTTCAAAATCGCTTCATTCGCTGGACCCAGAAAAGTTGGCTGATATCACGATCAACGATGAGAAATTCACTATGGAGGACTTGTGTAAACCGAGCCTTCCAATAGGTAAAGTATCGTCTCAATTCCAAAAGGCTCAGGAGGCTAAGAAGAATAGAATGGAGGCACGTGAGAAACGCCGGCAACTCCGTCGTCGTGCAAAAGTTGAAAAGAGGTCACTTGAAAGCTTAGAAGACACACAGCCTGAAGAACACAAAGTCAAGCCTGAAAACTTATTGGACGACGAGCCTCATCAACTACATCAACACAGTGCGATCCAGTTGAAGATCGGCACTGATGGCGCTCTTGTTGTCGATGAAGAATCCCGAGTTGTGGATCGTCACAAGAACATGGATAGTATTGTCCGTGAAAGATACGACGAGAATCCATTTGAGAACATCGTGAATTCTGCAACCTATGGAAGACAACGATATACTGACAAATGGGATAAAGACGAGATTGTGAAGTTCTACAAGGCTTTGGGAACGTGGGGCACGGACTTTGCGCTTATTGCACAGATGTTTCCACACCGTACAAGAAGACAGGTGAAGTCGAAGTTTATCTTGGAAGAGAAGAAACGACCTTTGCTGATTGAGCTGGCCCTAGCAAACAAACTTCAAGGGGAGTTTGATTTCGACACCTACTGCAGTGATGCCAATAAGAGATTTGGCAGTCTAGATGACTTCAATGCAAAGATCGAGCAGCTGAAGGTTGATCACGAACAGAACCTGAAGGAGCTGAGCATTGCCAAGGAGAAGGCAAAGGAAGAGGACTTGCAGAAACAGAAGAAGAAGGAGTACGAGATCCAGAATGGCCAGAGAACAATGACCAGACAGGAGAGAATTATCGAACTGACAAAGCACGAAACAGTACTAGGGTCTATTGATGATGTCAAGAAACAGAGACAAGACGACGATGCAGGTCTCTAGCGTGTTCGTCAATACACATAAATATATAAATAGGGGTATGCTACAATAGAGAGGTAGCATTTAGAAAAGTAGCAGCCATAGGCAGTATTCTAGAAGACGCACATGATACTACGTAGAAAACTTTTAAAAATTTTGAGTTGAAAGAAATGCAAAAACTTTTTTTTGTTATCCCAATGGTTTACATGATCTTCGGGTGTCACAGCATTGGTGGTATCATCTTCCCGAGAATGGATATACAATGTGCAGGAAAGAAAAAGAAACGGTAACAAAGAGATGAGTATGTAGAGAAGTGTAATGTTTTTTTATGGTCATAGCAAATTGTCATTATAAGAGGGACTCATTTTGTCCTTTACTGGTTCACGTTCAACCACTTCTTGTAGTAGTTGGAGGAAGCCGCAAGCAGTTCCGTGTGATGCGGATCGAGCTCCTGCTTGGTGGACTCGCGTGGAGTACAGTCGTCCAAATCCAGTCCTGCAATCGAGGTGTCATTCTTGAGAGTCGATGACAGGAGCATGGGCGACTTGATGAGGTATTCCTGGTGTGTACTCTCCTCCTCGACCTCTTCTTCGTCGGAGTGTTCGGAGCTTTGGAGAGTGACCGATATAGAGTCGTTTCTTGGCTGGAGCATAGGCGAAATCAGCTGGGGCACGTTGTTGAAGTTGAACGTGAGAGCCTGCGACTGAGTGTCCTTGGCTTTACACTCTTCTGAGCAGTAGACCGAGGTGCCAGTGCACTGTTTCTCGCACACAATGCAGTAGTCGTTGAAGGCAGACATGGTGTTAAGTGAGTAGGAGTAGGTGATAATGGGCCACTAGATCAAGGGACCTGAGTGTGGACTAGTTATGGAGTTAACGATGCAAATGAAAAGAAAGAGCACAAACGATAGTGCAGAAGAAAGGTTACAACAGTGTAGAGGGTAGGTACTGGTAGTTCCAGGCAGAGGAGACAACAGTTGTGGGAACAGGGATCCGGCTACTATAATAGTTCCGGAAAAGTAGTGAAAAGAGCGAGTGTGAGTTGTTTAGTAGTGTGGGTTTCTTTGGTGTTCCGAAGCCTTTAGCCAAATAAGTGGTTTTTGGGAACACAATCACGTGGGTGTGTGGGCGTCGAGAAGATCAAAGGAGCGATGCCGATTTAGCCCGGGGAAAACGGAGAGGGGGAAAACCAGCCTAGCGGGAAAGGGGAGCTTTATATGGGATATGAGTGGGGATCCGCGTAAAATACCACGAGAAATACCACGATCTCAGGATACTAGGGCTGTTTGTAAGTGTGACAAGCAGGTTGCTAGCTTGAGGGTAAGGGCTGATAGGAGAGATGAGAGATGAGACGTAGTTTGGCCGCTGAGACAGAAGGGCTGATGTAAGCGAGGGGGGCACCACCGAAGTGCTTTATGAAGGAACTCGCAACGAGCTTTCTTTTTCTCTTAAAGAGTTCTTCTCTTGAAGAGGTGGAGAGTGCTTCTCTAACGGATAATTCTCTAACGGAATACACAACGGAAACGGGTGTTCTGTGTTCGATCAGCTGCGGGTGGTGTTTGCTATTTATACAGCGGCGCTTTTTTTTGGCTTGGACTCCCGCCAAAGTTTTTGTAGTAAGGAAAAAAAAGGGGGTGCGTTTGGCCTGTCAAAAAAAAAGCTAAAAAGAAAAAAACGGGTGAATGAATGACACACACTTTTTGTTGTTTTTTTTTTCCCAGCGTGCGTAGCATGTGCGCGCACGTGACCGCATCGCAATGCCCGTTTGGGCGATGCGCAGTGTGGAAGCGCGTGGAACGCGGTGGAACACCGTCTACCAAAAACGTGCGCCCCTCCTGGAATTGTTGGTCTTTTGCGCGATTCTTCGCGATTCATAGCGCCTCTTCGCGCTTTTGGCGCGTTTGGGGTGTTTGGCGCACTCGGCGCGCCACTTCTCGTCACGTCTTGCCTGAGTCAGTTTTGTGTGCCCCACAAACGCGGGCGAGGTGTGCGGTGCACCGTACAATTTATTAGGAAGCCCAGCAAGGATTAGCAGAGCCACGGCGGCATATTAGCACGGGGTACCCTCACACCCAGACACCCTGCCAGTGGCGGTGGTGTAGCCATAGGGCGTGGGCGTAGGCGTAGCCCGTGGCCCAAAGCCATGTAGAACAGCTGCCAGCATAAGATCTGTTGCATCGCTACATCGCTACATCGCTACATCGCTACATAGCTACATAGCTACATAGCTACATAGCTACCTACTACACATGCCGCATACAGATCCCGATGCTGCTTGCTCCTTTCCGCTGCCCAGCCTTCGTACAATCCGCCTCCCCAGATTCCCTACCACGAAACTCCAGCTCCAAGCACGAAACCATAGCACCGTAGCACCGTAGCACCACATGCTTCATGCCTATGCCCATATGTCTGTGTGGTGCGCTGATTCCAATCACTTTGCGTCCACCCCCTCCCCCCCGGTAGGCAGACGCCAAAGCCCTCGTGGGGCTCGGGCTCAACCGGGGTAAAGCACATACGCGCATACGCAATAACCAACACACCAACAACAAGAGCATATGGTAAGGAATGGCGATTAGTGGTACAGGGAAAAGGTATACCGCAAAGCCTGTCTTTGCTTTTCCTTTTTGTGGTTCTTCTTCTTTAGGTTTAGGTTTTAGGTGCCGTTCAAAAGTATGACCCCCGCCGGTGCTTCGTTCCCGGATCGATACGGTATCTCCCCTCCCAGACCATTCGTTATAGGGGTTTCCACACCGTCTAACGTGCTATCTACCTGCCCTAATCTGTGGTGTGCCTATCTGTGTAGCGGGTTTAGCTTCGCGGGATCGCACCATCGAAGCCTTGTTGACCCGCCGATATTGCGCGCCATTACGCGATCCGCTACTGGAAACGGTGCTGTGGTGGTCCCTGTGAGTGGTATTGTTCACTAGTATTCCCCTATTGTTTCCTATTGTTCACTAGGACTCCCCTAGTATTTCCCTGGCTGCCCACGGTTTCCCACTGTTATCCCGCTACTGCCTGGCCTCTCTGGCCTCTCTGGCCTCTCCGCTCTCACAGCCCCGTCTACCCCGGTAAAACGGCTTGCCCTGCCCCAGGCCGCGTTCCCCCGGAACCGGCCCGCCGCTCTCTGGGCACAGTCCCAGACACCAAAGCGCCATTTTTTGCCCACTGTCTGAGTCGCTTGCGGAGGCCATTTAGAGGTGGCGGGAATGATGGCGGCGGAGTTGTGTAGAACTCAATGGAACTTTTAGGGGTTTGCCCGTGGAACATTGGGGAACATTGTGGAACGCTGGGGAGCATTGTAGCACCCTCACCACTCCCTCGTGGCATGGATCTATCAAGGCATGAGGACGTGCGTGCATCTACAGAAACCGGTGCGGACGCAGAATTGGTTGTTTCTACTGAGATAGGCCCTTCTGCGTAGCACAACACCAATTACCGCAATCTCATATAAATATTCCAGTCTCTCGATTGCTGGTGTGTCGCCTGTCTGCCGCTTGCTTGCGTTGATTCTTTTCTTGCTTGTCTCTCTCCAATCTCGCTCCCTACAACAAAAGTTTGCTCGCGCATAACGGTACAGTCTTTGCTGCGTTCTCTGTTGTAGAGTACCAGAACAACAAAACATGTTTCAGATATCCATATTTCTAAAGTGATACCAAATCTACACGCAGTTCCATTCACCCTCATTCTATATGTCTACGTGGTTTTTACGTGGAAACATCGTTTCTGCGGAAGAAGAACAAGTCGTTTCTCTTGCATATTACTGACGCAAGTGAAACTCGATCAGTGTCTCACCTTGACAATTAAGAGCCGTGCATTGACAAGAGAAGGACAGCAGACAGCTAAACAAGGTGGAACACAGTGGAAGATGGCAGAGCAGAACAATGAGGAAGTGAAGAGAGTGTAGAAGAAAAAGAAGAGGAAAAGTTCGCCGAGGAAAACGAGCTTGGGGAAAATGCAAGATCGATCAGTAAGCTAGTCTTGCAGAAAAAGAGCTGACGGACACCGACATCGAAGTTGCGTGATCTTCGTAGTTAAATGAAGCTAAACGAACGAGAGAATAGTACTTGACCGTTTATTATAACCGAAGAACGCACGCCCCATCCGAAAAAGCGCATTGAAAAATATCCCTGAAAAGTGAACAATAATAATCAATGGTATAAAAAATTATAAGTGGACGAGACCGGAGTCGAACCGATGACCTCCTGCGTGCAAAGCAGGCGCGCTACCAACTACGCCACTCGCCCTTCTATCTGAAATGTGAGAAATGAGTTATTGAAAAGCTTGTAAGAATTAGGTAATTCATTACCTAAGAGGAAAACCATCCGCTTATGGAAAAGGGGAAGGAATGAGAATGAACCACTCAGTAAGAAGGAATGAGAATGAACCACTCAGTGAGAG